>JAEANM010000303.1:0-39038 GCA_017656035.1 Myanophis thanlyinensis | reverse complement strand
GTTTGTGTAGTTGTTTGTTTGTTTGTTGTTGAAAACTTAATAAAATTTTTACAAAAAAAAAAGACAAAAGTTCATTTTAAAATATCAACAATATATTGTTACGTGTAGTTATCATAAATAGTAACTGAAATTGCTTCTGATTGCTATCTAACTCTGTATTTTATACAGCTCACTCTATATTTTATCTTTTAAGTGAATGCATTAGATCCTAAAAGTTATTAGAAGCTGCATCTATTCTCAGATAATTCTTGACAAAGAAATGAATGTTACTAACACATTAATCATTCTGATACATTGACACAAGAATAAGAAGTTCTCCAACAACATGATTTGTGGGGCTATGTGTATTTACTTCTTGACTTTCTTTGCTTGCATCCTGTTAGGCAGTCCCCCTGTAGAATAGAATAGAATAAAATAGAATTCTTTATTGGCCAAGTGTGATTGGATACACAAGGAATTTGTCTTCGGTGCATATGCTCTTAGTGTGCATTAAAGGAAATGGTACATTCATCAGGTTTCATTCAGTTATGGTTTCTTGGTTTCTAATTCTCCATTGATTGTGGAGAATTAATCCACAGATCGGGATACTCTGTCCTTTTCCTAGCTCTATGACTGAGTGATTGAAGCTTAATAGAGGGCAGGCTCCTCCCCCTCCCCCATCTTCTACTCAGCAACCTAGACAGACTGAGACTTTCTTTTCTCCTCCAATGTTTTGCTACCATTCTTCATAGTTCCTTAATTAATGTAAGTTTTGCCAGAAATAACTCCCATTCGTATTACCTTCCCATGGACTTGTGTTTCAGAGTGGTGAAGCCTACGATGTATACATGGCCTGGGGGAGGGAGTCCTTAGACACCACCAGTGCATTCATCCAGGGCTGCTTCAGAGACCTGGGGCTATATTTTGGGCTGGATCGAGGCTCCCATTTCTTTCTCCACAAATTCGGCTGCTTGCCCAAGGTGTGTGTGTGTGCAGGCTGCAGAGGCCTACCATTTCTCGCTTTTAATTGTACCTTCCAGAGAAGGAGAGCTGCCAGGTCAGGCGCTCCTTTATGCTTCGCTGCTGCCTGTGGTTGCAACCGAGGCCTCAGGTGCATTCTTCTGGAACCAAGTGTCGCTCCGCAGCCGATTCCAAGGCCGTGGACATGCCCTTCTTTGCATGTTATGTCTTCCCACTGCTGACAGACCCGAGGCTGTCGATGTGATTACAAGGCCTATGATAGAGTTTGCTTCCTAAAGAGAGCAGGAAGCAGCGGCTTCCATTTTCAACAGGCAGACGCCATTTTGCCATCGCCCACACTATCTGTTAATAGCAGCAGCCATTTGGGGGCATGTCCCAGGCCTATGGTCCAGCAAAAATTGTTTAAAGAGGGACCTTTTTTTTCCTATCAGAGTCTGCGATCTAGGAGAATGGAAGTCTGCTTGATTCCTACACCCCCTGCCAGCCCCATCACCACCCTCAGCACCCGCCCACCCCCACGACTCAGGCATGCTCTAAGCCTGTGTGTATAACAAAAATGGCCTGCACTAATAAAGTTCTGTTTTAATAGTGTATGGCCTCATTGGAGATTTCCACATTGGACTCCGAGGCAGACAAATGATCAAAGATATTATCTAGGCCTCAACTATGATAGTCTGTGATTTACAGCCCTCATTAAATATTCCCCCTCCCCACATATGAATTATTCCAGGAGAGGCAATTGCTCTCCTTGGGGGAGGGGGTGGGAAGGGCCTAACCTTCATAATGCTGCCACATGATTTTATCTTACTGTTTTTTTCTGCCTATCTCACCTCTTCAAGGCAGGATGGAGCAATCATCTGGAGCACCCAATTCCCATCCCAAATGTACCTCCAAGAGGAAGCATACTTCTGCTCCTTCCAAGGCGAAAAAGGCCAAATCCAAGAGCTTGGTGAAATCTACTAGAGTTCAGGAGAAACATGCACCCAGGGATCAAAGGGCATTGGAGTGCCACTGAGCCAAGTCCCTGACCACCCAGGGCTCTGGGGTCTCAGGGAGGGCACCACTACTCCACCTGTCTTGGGGCCTTCAGCCCCTGCTGAAGTGGTGGGGTACTTATAGATGCCCTCGCTCCTCAGGCCCTGTCTCCTGAACAGCAGGAATGCTCCTCAAAAATTCCCTAAACAAGTGCATCAGGGGATTCTGCTACACCCACTTCCAGGGCAGGCGATATCAAATCCACTGAGCAGAGCTGTTAAGTCCTCAGCAGCCCTCAGCCTCCCATGACTCAATCATCTTCTGCAGGTAGTCTAAAAGAGTCCCTGCTCGCTCAGATGAAGTTACTTATTGAAGCGGCCATGGCTCAAGCAGCACTCCACCTGGGTCTTCCACCCAGGAGGGCCCTCAGTCCATCACCAACCTCCTCTGCTTATGTCCATTTACGAGGAGGAGGAGGAGGAGTACTTAGAGGCCAGCTCACAATCATCTTCAAATCAATCTGCGCTTTATTTCAGAGTGGAGGAGCTCATGCTCTCCGAGGATGAGGAAGATTATCCAGAACCGGCATTCTTCATGGGGCTTTTCTAACCCTCAATGTTCAGGCCTCTACAGAATAAGGCCAAGGCAATCACCCAACTCAACTAGATTCCTTGGACACAATCTGACCCTTCCACCTCACAGTCTCTCGATGCCAAACAGCTCCTCTTCACCACCTAGTCAACGAAGGCTGAAGAGGTTCCAGCCCCACAACTGTTTTCTGATTTGGTTCATAAGCAGTGGGAGCTTCCAGTGACCAGAGTGCCGCCTCTTGTTTCAGAACAATGGCTCTACAATGTCAGAGGGGTTCAGCTCTTCCCTTAATCTTCCAGTTGTGAATGACCCAGTTGTCGCCCTTTCCTCCTCCACTGTCCTTGTCGCAGACACAGATGATGCCCTCAAGCCAGAGGACAAGAAAGTGGAGCAGGTTTTGCGTAGAGGCCACCTATCAGTGGCTTGGGCCATTAAGGCTTCCACCACGGCATCCTTTTTCAATTGGGCTTCTCTTCTCTGGTTATGCCAGTTGCAAGAGAACTGAGGATTTGAGGGTTTATCAGGACATTAACAAGCTAATGGCTGTGGTGGAATTATCAGCAGACGCCACTCTACATGTGGCTAAATTTGCCTCCAGATCCATTGGCTCCTGTGTGGCTGCCTGACGCCTCTTTGTGGCTTAAGCCTTGGCCTGCAGATCATTGGTATCAGGTCCTTTCAAAGGGCCCACTGGGACCACTCTGGATCCATTGCTGGTTGAATCGCGAGATGGCAGCAAACGACCATGATCTCCAGAGGTTCTGGCCACAAGTGAACCCCTTTCTATAGATGCCAGCTTTTTTGTCCTTTCAATGACCCATCCACCTCCTCTCAACGCCCGTTTCTATTTCGCCCTGACCGACAGAAATTTCGGCAGTACCGAGGCAGACAACACCCTACTACAGGCGATCATTCCAAGGGAGCCGCAGTCCCTCTTGAGCTAAGTGGATCCAGCCCTCCCATTGGTGGCTGTCTTGCATTATTCACGGACCAATGGGAAGAGACCATGATGGAAAACTGGGCAAGACAGAAGGTCCAATTTGGCCTCACACTTGAATTTCAGTCAGCCCCACTGGAAAGATTCATCAGTTGCCAGGTCTCCCATGACCCAGTGGTTCAGGGCCTCATGTGGGAGGCGATCAACCACTTCTTCTCCATCCATGCTATCCATCAGGTGCTGACAGCCCTACACGGTCAGGGTTTCTACTTCATCCTCTTTGTCATTCCAAAAGCGCCAGGAGGGTGGACGGCCATCCTCGACCTCAAACGTCTCTGAGTACATCTAAAATTGCTGTTTCAAGATGCACTCTGCAGAGTATCCTAGCCTTGATCAGGGAAGATGATCTTCTCTCATCCATAGACTTGACAGATGCCTATCTTCATGTTCCCATCCATCCAGCTCACCAAAGATTCCTTTGCTTTTGTTACAACAATCAACATTTCCAATACTGGGCCTTATCATTCGGCCTCTCCTCCGCACCCCCGGTCTTCACAAAATTTATGATGGTCCTTGCAGCTCACCTCCGCACAATTCCCATTCAAGTCCAGTTTTATCTTGACATCCTCATTCAATCAACTTCCTCATCAGCGGCTCTACAAAACATACACACCACCATCCGTGTTCTTCAACTGAACAGCTTTTCCATCAACACAGCGAAAAGTCACCTGTCCCCCACCACTCGTCTACAACATCTAGGAGTTGTCATAGACACCAAACTGGGGATTTGTCTTCTTATCCCAGGACAGGCAGCTCAGCCTCCTAGACCTCATCAAGCAAGTGAACCAACAGAAGCGGGTTCCACTCGCACTGCTTTCCCAACTCCTTGGCAAGATGGTCTCTTGCATCGGCATTGTGCCCTGGGTTCGCCTCCACCTTTGTCCCTTGCAGTGACTTCTCCTTCCATATCAATGGGCGGGTCGCAGCCACTCCCAAACCAAGATCCAGGTTCCCCATCAAGTGCTTCAATCCTTCCTTTGGTGGAGCTCCCCAAACCTATGACAGGGTTGCACCTTCAGGGAGCCCACAAGGGCCACCCTCATAACAGATGCCAGCCTATACGGTTGGGGGCCCACCTCAACAGCAGGATGGCCCAAGGCCACTGGAATCAGTTGGAAAGGTCGCAGAACATCAACGTGCTGTAGCTACAGGTGGTCCGCCTGGCCCTTCTCAGTTTCCAAGGCAACTTGAATGGCCAACATGTCCTGGTCCTCATGAAGAACATAGCTATGAAGGCATATGTAAATTGCCAAGATGGTACCAAATCAGCGACCCTGATGTGGGAGGTTTGTCTTCTTGGGGATTGGTTGGAGTCCCACCTTCTCTCCATTACAGCTCAACACATCATCCGAGTCGGCAACATGGGGGCGGACTGGCTCAGCAGGAACATGCTCAACCATGCAGAATGGAGCCTGCATCCGGCTCTCTTCCAACAGGTGGTGGACCGATTCGGCCTTCCGCTGGTGGATCTCTTTGCGACACCAGCCAACTCCAAACTGCCCAGGTTCTTCTCCGATTCCCATCTCCCAGGGCTGAGGCAGTGGACGTGTTGCAGTCCTGGTGGCTGCAAGGCCTCCTTTATGCGTTTCCTCCTCTCCCTCTCCTACCTTGAGTCATTCAGAGGGTGAGAGCGAAGAAGGCGGAGATCCACCTCCTGGCGCCCCATTGGCCATGGAGATCCTGGTTCGCCGATCTAGTCCTCTCACAGGGCTCTATTCCACACCCAGACCCCAGCTGGCTCCAGCTAGCCACCTGGAGATTGAGCGGGTCTCCTTGAGCAGAGCCAACATGTCTGACAGGGTCATCTACACCATCCAGGCTGCCCGCAGGCCATCAACCACCCGTATCTATGAAGCCACTTGGGAGGCATTCTGAGCCTGGTGCGGCAGGCATTGCTGGGACCCCTCTTGAGAGTCCCATGCCCAGTTTCTGGCTTTCTTCAAGACGGATTGGACAAGGAGCTCAAGCCCAACACTCTGCAGAGACAGGTGCAGCCATTTCCTCTGTCATTGACTGTGGCACGGGGCCCCCACTTGTGGGTCACCTTATGGTGCACAGGTTCCTAAAGGGGGCAACCAACCTAAAACCGGCAGTCATCCATCGTTATCCAACTTGGGACTTTCCCAGAGTCCTAGATGCGCTCAAAAGAGCGCCCTTTGAACCTTTATGATCAGCGTCCTTGAGGATTCTTAGTTGGAAGGTGACCTTCCTTGTGGCCATTTCCTCAGCCAGAATGATCTCTGAACTCTCTGCGCTCTCCATACATCCAGATCTCTGCATCTTCCTTCTGGACAGGTGGTGTTGCGGAGAGACCCCGCATTTGTACCAAAAATCAACTCTTGGTTCCACAGGGCCCAGGAGCTAATCCTGCCCAACTTCTGTCCCAACTTGGCTCATCCCTTAGAGCGACATTGGCACATCCTGGACATACGACATGTGCTTCTAATCTACATCAACAAAACCTCCTCGTTCAAACGCACGGAGGCGCTGTTTATTTCCTTTCAACATCAGACGATGGGACGCAAAGCTTTGGCTTCAACAGTGGGCAGGTGGATTCATGGCTGCATCGCAGAGGCTTACAGTGCCAGGGGACTTCCTCCACCTATGGGGATTACCGCTCACTATATGGAGTGCTGCCACTTCTGCGGCCTGGTCCACACAGGCCTCCATTGATGAAGTTTGCAGGGCAGCAACCTGGTCTTCATGGTCGGCCTTCATTCAACATTATCACCTCAACACGTACGCCTCGGCTGAGGCTTCTTTTGGGAGAAGGGAGCTGCAGTTGTCCATACAAACCGAGGAACTCAGGACCGGTTCGTCTCCCACCCTTAAACAGCCCAACTGCTTTGGTATGTCCAATCTGTGGATTAATTCTCCACAATCAACAGAGAAGGGGCATTGGTTTTATCTCTTATTGAAACTTATCAACTGTAAGAAAGACAACAAATGGATATTGAATGACATTATTCCTTACTATCCTTTTCAGCAGTGTGTTTAGAAATTTTAATCTTGAACTTTGCAAGATTTCCATTTTGATAATAGTTACTGTAAAATAAAATAAATTTTAGAATATAAATACAGTGGTACCTTAGTACTCGTTAACTGGTTCTGAGAGATGCAACAAGTACTAAAAATGATGAGAACCAAATAAACCACAAACTTACTGTGTGACCCTTTGTTTTGACTGGGAAGAACTTTCTATCTATCCTTCTTCCTATGCCAGTGTCCTTCCCAGCAAGGCCGACTTCCTGTCCACCCTTTGCAACTGTTGCCTGATTATTTTTGAGCAACCTTTCTACCATGACCAATTTCCTGTCAGTTCTCCATGGATGTTCCTCTCTTCCTATTGCAGTGTGCCAAGTACCAAACAAATGACGAGTAACACGACAACATTTTTGCATCAAAATGCATCGAGTACCAAGTTTTGAAGCAGTCGAGTATTGAAGTACCATTGTACAGAACCAGTAGAGAAATCCTCTTGCTGAGGGTTGAAGAGGTTTTCTTAATTGCTCAGTTAACTTTCTGATTATTTCATTTTTTTCAGTGCATGAAGTTATGCTAATTTACTAAATATGTGTATTGCAGTGGGAACCAGAAGATGGCTTTCCTACTTCTAGCAAAAACACAGGAGAAGATGGGCTTTATGATAACATGCGCCTGTATGATAATTTGCCATCTCCGAAAATTTTTGCACGTTGTCCACCAGCAGAGCGAAAAGCCAATAGGTTATCTACTGACAAACTGTCATCTAACCATTATAAACATCCTCTCTCATCCAATCTGTCTTCTGCTCAGTCTGTCACTAATACCTCTGCTGTGGGGAGGGGATCTGTTGCACAGGTACTAAAATGCTTAATTCTTTTAATCATATTTCTGTTCTTGCTTTTGTGTACTGATCATTAAATGCTTACAGTTAATTAAAGCTAAATAATATAACATCACATAAATTGTTTAGAAACACTGGATATGATAATAACATCTTAGAAACCTATGCAGTTTTCTTTTTAAAATTCTTAGCTTAACTTAAGTTTGCTCCAACCTGACCAGACTAACACTACAGCTCAGGACTCCCAACTATCCTTGAAGATTCTAGGAATTCCACATTTCTGAAAGGCATCAATTTAAATAAAACTCTCTTGGATTTTACACAGCACAATTTTCACAGGATACATATTAGCAATATCATTGCTTCAACAGCTGAAATTAATCTGTGTAAAATCCAAGAGAATTTTATTTAAATTGATGCCTTGGTAATGGTAATTTCACAGCCTACAACATTCTGTGTTTTTCTGTACTGTATGTGTTCAATTACGTGTCTATGAGTAGTTAAATGTACTGTACTGAAGTTAGTGCATTGAGTATGGATCATTATAGCTTGGGTAATTCCTACTGTTTTGTGTTATGCAGATGGTTCTTCTTCATTCTAAAAGAAAAAAATTGACTTACTTGAATTCAAAATTGTTCAAGTAAAAATGCTTCATTCAGTTTTGAATTCACTTTGAAATCTTTGGGGATGTGATCTTTCCAAAGTTTAAACATTCTTATTTCACATTTGGAAATATTAGGGAGATGATGCAGTTCCTATAAGTAATGGGAGGATGCAAGATGTTTTTGACAAGTTGGCCATATATTTGTTGTTTATAGTCTTAGGTTTTACAGCTTTTTCATTTTGGGAATGGAACAGTCATTCCTCTGCAGTCAGAGACCATTGTACTGTATGATGTATATTTAGAAAACCAATATGAAATATTTGTTCTAAGAATAAGAAGATCTGCTAAAATTTAAAGTAATAGTAAAATTAGTTGCTGGAGGAAACTTTTTCTTATCAGTTCACTTTATTGCATGCCTGCAAAATAATGATTGTTGCTTGTTTCAAAAGAATGTTGAACATTATTCCAAGAGTATTTTTTATTGAAATGAGTAATTTAAGATTCTGAAAAATCAGATGAACACACATATTGCCTCTTTTGATCATTTTAATGACTCACAAAAGCCAATGTTATTCTGAGACAAAATAATATAAAATATAACATTTCAACTTTCTGTATTTGAACCATAAACAAACAACTTGTAAATAATAAATTCAAATAATATACCATATTTTTTGGTGTATAGACGCACTTTTCCCTCTCCTAAAAAGTGGGTGAAAACATCTATGCATCTTATACAGCTAATGTTGCTGAAGCCTTGCCCACCTGCCAGCCTGTTTTTTGGCTTTTTTCAGCCCAAAAATGGGTCGAATGACTGTTGTAAAACAACTGTACTGTTTAGCAAGAAGTACACTCTTGATTTTCCTTACAGTTTAAAGGAAAGAAAATGCCAGTAGCTGCAAATGGGATTTCAGGAAAAGGGAGAACATTAAGTAATTCACCCAAAAAATCAGAATTTGCTTCAAATGTGAAACGTAGCAGCTCTAGTGAGTAGTCTTTATTTCTTTCGGCTTTGAAATATCTTATTTTTTTAAACTATGTGAAGTTACCAGATAAAATAATTCTTTGCACATGATAGATAAGTAATTATCTACTGTTTTTATTTCTTTATCCATGCATCTGTCTATTGTCCCTGAGATAAATGACTGCTCACACAGAAATTTCATTGCCAGAACAAGATCATCCATCAAGATCATCAGTGTTCTAAATGGGAGATTCAAGTTGATAGATTAGAAGTAATTTCTGAAGAACTGTATTCCGTCTTCTCATCGTCTTCTATTTCTACTTTGCTTAATGCATAGTCACTTTTTTCTACTCTATTATTATAATTGATTTTAGAAATAAAAGAAAATAAAAATTTGGACCACATTTCTCCATGTAAATCAATGTTTCAAGGAATCGGCCAGTATTTAGTTTGTACAAGACCAAATGATCGGTTCCTTTTGCAGCCTCTGATACTCTCCAAATCTGTAATTCAGCTGTACCTATATTCTTTCATTATTTCTCAATGTCCAGTTTTCATGGTTGACATTGTCAGTGGAAAATAATTGTTTTGATTGTTCTGCTCCCAGTTGTCATAAAAATGCCCTTATCTTTCTTTATTCTTTCATGAACATTTTTTTATTATCTTACTATCTTATTTACATTTCTAGCATAATATGGGAGAAACAAATAGAATATTTTAGTTACGTCCTTTTTCAATTCTACTCTTTAAAGCTTTGGAATTTTTGGATACTTTTTCTGTGTAATTTGGCTGGTATGGTTGCTACCATTATCTTGACAATTGCTCAGGTGCAGCAGGTAGTATATAAGACATATGTTTAGCTATTTGAAGAAGTTTTTGTTTGGATTAAAACTGGAGTGATTGAAGATGTAACAGCAACCATAGAGATAGAGGTGTCAGCTCTGCCATCTTCAGCTTGGCATCTCATTAACAGCTGCCATCAGCCATTAGTGTGGAGGGGAAGAAGAGCAAATGGGCAATAAACATGTATAGGAAATTAGGGAGGGGGTAAATGACAATTTGATGGAGACCAGAGATGCATGAATCCAGCCTGTGCCAGCCTTCAAGGCCATGAAGCTTGGGAAAATAATGAATTGCTCCAAACATCTGAGCAGTTCTCAAAAGAACTATAGGCTCGCCATTGGCTGAAGACAGATTGGTCAGGGGGGAGGGCCAGGATGAAAGGAAAAAGTTTGTAACTTTTGGCACAGGAACTTTAATTTAAGCCTACTTTTATTGCAGCCACTAACCCTTAGTATGGGATGGGCAAACTTTTTGACTCACAGGCCACAATGGTTTCTAAAATTTGACAGAGGGGCCTGGCCAGAATAGGAGAATGGTTTGTGTGAACTAACATAAATTAAATGTAAAACCATTACATGAACAGATTTGGCCTTTAACAGGCAGCAAAACACCATTGTGCTTAGTTTATTGGAAAAAAATGTTGCTTAATGCTTAGCTTTTCGTTGGGCTGATTCCTGCTAGTAACTAGTTCGGCGGCCCGGATTAAAAAGCTCAACGGGCCGAATGTGGCCCACAGGCCGTAGTTTGCCCATGTCTGCCTTAGTAGAATCTGTCATTTCAACCAAATGGAGTAGAGGGTCTTTCTTTCCTAAGGGATCTGACTGTAGCAGGTCTAACAAGAGGTGTGTTGTCAAATACAGAATAATAGTAAAACAAACCTTTTTTAAAAAATATTTGATTATAACTGGACATACAAGTAAATGGGATGTCTAGATTTGGCTTAGTCTTTCATTCTGACATGTTTCCTAGTTCAAATATCTTAGAATTAAACTTCTGTGTAGATGCAGATCAATACAAGTATGGAAAGAATCGTGTTGAAGCAGATGCAAAAAGATTACAAACAAAAGAGGAGGAACTGTTAAAGAAAAAAGAAATCCTGAGGAATCACCTGGCTCAGTTACGAAAGGAAAGGAAAGACCTCCGGGCAGCTCTTGAAATGAATCCTGGTATGTAAGGCACTTCTTTTTGTTTAGAATCAAAGTATCAGGAAATAATGTCTCTAGCATCAGAAATAGCTTTTTAAAATTATTTTTATATGAAAATATTCAAGCTTAGAAACAGAGTAGTTATACAGAGGAAGTCCCCTCCTATTTATAACTTAAGGAAATTTGTATTACAAAGATGAGACCAATACATAAACTGATACTCCATACCAAGTTTCTGTCCCTTTGTAATATTCAGTTAAATCTGAGTATATCTGCTGAAATAATGAGACATTTTTTCCATATTCTTTTCAATAACAGTGAATATTATGAGGAGGGTGGCAGAGATTCTTATTTGTTTCTTTGTTTTACAGCAGTTGTGTTGTAGTTGTGTATATGATGTTACAGAAGAGGAGGCAACTGTTCTAGCATTAAGGTGCCACTTTCAAGGTAGTTCTGTGTTACAGATAGCATTATTTTTATACTATTTTATTTGCCAGGCTGGATCCTTTCTATGAAGTTAAATGATAAAGACTAGTTTATACCCGTTGAATAATCATAGCACTAGATATAACCTACTTTGGCAATAATTTGCTGATGCAGTTTTAATTATTGTATTTTAATTATAAAATGTTTTATCCAACCAGAGTGATATTGATAATGGGTGACTATAACAATTGAAATTATACATAAAAAGGCAAACAAACAGACTTGGGTACATTAATGTAGCTGTTCAGATTACAGTAACTTACATTTGATGAATGATGATGCCTCATTTTTGAAGCTGCCTGCTTGTGAAGTGTCTTCACTTTCCAACTTCTCAACCCTTGGTTTAAGAACAGAGTGTACAATTTTATCACAACCTCAAAGGTCATTTCTCTCCTCTGGATTTCAGGCAGGAAATCCCTAATAACTCTTGAAGATAAATTAAAGAAATTGGAAGAAGAATGTAAGTTGAAAGAATCTGAGCGTGTCTCTCTGGAACTAGAGTTGACAGAAGTGAAAGAGAATTTGAAAAAGGCTTTGGCTGGAGGCATCACACTAGGATTGGCAATTGAGCCTAAATCACGGAGTTTAACTTCACAGGTATTTTAATTTAAATACATTTAATTTAATTTAATTTAAACAGATTCTACTATAAAATATGTTTTATAAATTTAATTTAAGTATTTCGCTATTTTTAAACAATTACTATCTCTCGTGCTCTACATATGAGATTCAGCATTCAGCTCTTGTCATTTGCGCACTTTTGCTTGTTTAAATCTGTTACTACCTGGGGAATTATTATGCCATTTGAGGGTTACCTTGGCCTTATGCAGCATATTGCGCACCATAGTTGGCAAGATTGTATGAAAACATGGATGGAGATAAGACAAAATGTATTTTAAAAATGAAGCACATCTGAAATTCTGGAAGTTCTAGTTCAAAACATGCAAGTTCTAGTTCAAAACATGTACACTTGCCTCTGTAGTTGAAGATTGGAAGGTAGTCAACATAATTAATTTTTAGAAGGAGTCACAGAGAGAGCCAGAAAATCATAGGTCTGTCAAGTTAATGTCTCTCCCGAGGAAGACAGTAGAGATAAAATTGGCAAACATTTGGAGACAAAGGCCTTGGTTAAGGATACCCAACATGGCTTCACTAAGAGAAGGTCCTATCTTAGCTAATCTGCCCAAGTATTTGAAGGTATTGATAAGCATATAGATAAGGGCAAAGCAATAGACCTCAACTGCTTAGTGTTGCAAAAAGTGTTTGTTAAAGTCCAAAATCAAAGACTTCACAGTAAGCTTAACAGCCAGAAAGGCAGGTCCTCTTATGGGTGAGCAACCTGATAACAGCAAACAGAATTGTAACAATTTACAGTAGGAGTAAATGGATATCGCTGACAATGGAGGGATAAAATTAGTAGGGTCCTTCTAGGACCAGTACTTTTTATAAATGGTCTGGAATCAGGCATGATTAGAATAGCCATGTTTGCTGATGAGAAATATACGTTTCTTTGTTACTCCTAGATTTCAAGTCATATGGCTCTGAAATTATTAATTCATTTAAAGGATTTCAGAGATTCCTGACTATGTATCTGCCAATCTTACCCTGTTATCTTGTTCTTTCAAACCAATCTTCACATTTGTCCAATAGGATAATAATCTCTTCTCAGAGAGCCAGGGTAGTTTAACTGCTGATACAACTATTGACACTTTTTGATAGCTGTGGTTTCAGGTTGTTTTCTATTTATTATTTAGTCCCCAGTTCTAAAGCATCAGACTTTGGAGAATTCACCCATCTCCAGTTGTGATACAAGTGATACAGAATGTTCTATGCCTGTGAATAGTGCAATTGTCCTGAAAAGACATTCCTCCTCAAGCACCTCTCCATGCCGAGGCCACGTGCTTCAGAAGGCAAAGGTGAGATTCACAGATTTGTTACATATTATCCTACTATTATTACTAAGTGGCTTGGTTTGTTTATCCTTTCTGCATAGTAGAGAAGCCAGTTTGCTGTCTTGCTTTGCTTTGCTTTGAAAGAAGATACTGTTGCTCAAGAAATAAAAGCCCTATTAACCTTTAAAAGTTTGTTCTTTTAGTTCAAGTGAGAGAAAAAATGTGGAAAAATAGTTTTCCAATTGCAATATGATTCTATTAAAAAAATTGGATTTTCTGGATGTTTGCTTAGCTTTGCCATGAATGTTATCAGAACATTGAGTCTTACATGTAAAGAAAGTCTATCAGGACAAATGACACTAAAATTTGGTTCTTGCTTCATTATTTCATAAACTGATTCATCCAACTTACAGTATGTGAGGATAAAAATATAATAATCTCCCTATTTCAATAAATTTGATAAAAGAACTGGAGCTATTTGTTCAACAATAAAAGCTTATTTGGGCCAGTCCTACCTACCTCACATAAACTTCAAACATTGACTTCCCTTATTACAATAAAATCTTCCCTCATAAGCAATCAAAGAAATTTCTGAAGACTTCTGTAAAAAAAAGGCATTGAAAAGAAGAAGAAAAATATTTATGAAGCTCTTCGCCTAAACTAGTGCCCATTCAGAAAAATAGACTTGAAATAAAGAAGGTTTGGGACAGTCAAGTAGTTTCCAAAGTATGGACTATGCTGTCAAAATCACTACAAGAATGCAGGGTAAAATTATTCAGGTGGACACAAACAATCCCAGAGTAAACAATATCCAGATTTGTAAATACCTTTCACATTAGCTAAAGTCGGTTTTCATGATTTTATCATAGCTTGTAGCTGAATTCAACATAGTTTCATTACCAAACTAGCACTCCTGAGGGCAATGAGGAATGGGCTTTCAGAAACCCCAAAACATTGAGATAGGAACATATATTGGCCATAAATTGCCTACCCTTGATTCATATTAACTGCTTTATGAAGGAGAATAAGCAAGGTCTAGCAATTGGATCTGTGTGAGAATTACATCTACCTATCAACCACCTATTGTGTTTGTCAGAGACCAAGTCTCAAAGGAAGCTCTTAAGCTTGTCAGATGCCCAAATACAAAATCACATTATACTAGATTGCACTTTAGTTTTTGCTTAGCAACTGCCTCATTAAACAACCATTAACCAAAGTTGCAATGGTGGTGAAAAAAACTAATTTTCCAGAAAAAAACTAATTTTCCAGAGATCCGGACCTATGGACCTTCTGGCGCACATTAAAAACCTACCTGTTTCAACAGGCCGGTCTGGCCTAGTACTTAATGGGGGTTTTAAATTGTTTTAAATTAGTTTTTAAATTTAAATTTTTAATTGTTTAACATTTTTTAACTGTTTTTATTTGAATTGGTTTCTATTTTGATCGATCGGCCATTGTACTTATTTGAAATTTTAATCTGGTTTTAATTGTTCGTGTTTTATTAGGCTGTACACCGCCTCGAGTCCTTTGGGAGGGAGGCGGTATAGAAATTAAATTAAATTAAATTAAATAAATAATTTTAGAATCAGTGTTTGCATTTATAACCTTTACAGCACCTCTCACTCACAAGATTACCATTATAATTAGTACACTTTGGCTTGTGATTTGTTATCTTTCCCCACCCCTTTGCAAAGGTGAGAGACTGGGAAGAATGAGAAAAGAATAAGCAAGCACACCATAGGAAATGCGCAATGAAAAGAATGTGGTGGCATCACATTCTTTTCCAATCTTTCCACACATCTTTCCACACAAGAGAGTAGGAGATGGATAAGGCATAAGAGAGATTGCCTACAGAAACAGCTTTTTCTTTCCCTCCCGCTTTGCAGAGCACAAATTATTTCTGTAGGCAATCTCCCCTGACCTGATCTAGCCCCCTTGTCTCACAGGAGACTTTGAAAGACAGGGGTTACAAGAGAGTAAGCAGGGAGACAGTGGGGAATACACTACTAAATTGTCTGCATAGCATTCTCAGGGATGCTGGCACCAGAGCATTGATTTTGATGTATATTCCCCATTATGTGCCTGTTTAAACTCTCTCTAATCCCTTTTTCTCCAATGAATGTAAATACAAACATTAATTCCCTTCCTGCTAATTATCCCTGTTGGGGGGAGCATTCCAAAGTGGCTAGGAAGCAGACTAAAGCTGGAGGTGCAAAACTGTTTAGACCTGTGAGTTTTAAACTGGCTATTCCAATGGGATTTGGGATTTGAAGATCCCAATGGGCAAGGGAAGTGAAAAGAGGAAAGCACAGTTATAATCATATGATTTCCCAAGACCATTTCATTTAATGACAGAACTATTGGTCCCAATTGTGGTTGCTAAAAACAGAATTGACAATTGATAAGTGAGGACTACCTGCTTAACAGTTCTTTTCCATCTTAATAAGATGCCCATGTTTACCTTCTTCCTGATTTGAATCCTAGTTGCGAGGTTTTATTAAAATCATACATTATACAGGTTCTGATTTCATTATTTTTCTTGAGTCAGTAAGATTCTGAGGCTCTACTATAGGGCATCCCAGCTTTGTTAGATGGTCATGCTGGCTGGGCAATTATGGTAGTTGAAGCCAACACCTTTAGAAGTTGTGGAAGCTTGGAATTTCATTCTGGAATTGTCATTTTTTAATCAAATTGTAAACAATAATTTTTTTCTAGTTTGGGGCATAATATTTGACTCAGCTGATATGAATATATGTGTATTTGTAATTACATTTACATTTTTTTTTCATTCTTTGTAGGAGTGGGAGATGAAAAATGGAACATAAAGAAGTACAATTGCTATTAGAATTCTACTTTGGGACTCTTGACTCAAGAATGGACTAAGGAGGATTAATCTGCACAGGGGGTATTAATGGGTTGTCAATTCTGTTTTGTGAATGGTCAGTATGCTTCATACAGCTTAAAAGGGGGCCCTTCTTGAATTTTTGTGTCATTTCAAATGCAGTGATTTATTTACTCACTTTAAATATGAAAGGAACAGTTTAAATTATTCCCTAGATGGATCAGGTAAAACTAGCACTAGCAATTGTGTTGGACGAAAATGGAGATTGGCATGTTTCAGTACCCATTTGGAATAGTTTTAGATATGTTTTAATTATTAGATATGAAATCCAATCTTGACTCCCTAAAACCTTGCTGTGTGAATGTGGGGATTCACAAGCTTGTAATATTAATTCAAGGCTTATGAATTTTATACAAGAGAAGAATGGAAAGCTGTAATCTTTGCAGAAATTACACAACTGCTGTTTTTCATGGTAACTAGAGATCGGAGAAGGACTAAATTCTCAACTAGGAAGGGAGATTAGAGCAAATAGAAAGTCATCTTCCAGCCCCAGGTAATAATACTGGTATGTTTTAAACTTTTTAAAAAATATATATTTATTTTCAAGCTTGTTTCGAAACGTTTTCACGGATTTTATTTTATTTTCAAAGAATAATTAGCAATGGGTGCCACTTTACATGTACAGAAATGCTCCACAACATAAAAGCTGATGTTTTGAAGCAACTTTATGAAAGAATCAGAATAACCATCATTGTACTCTAAAAATTTCAAAGCAAAAGATAAATTTGGATTAAGAAATCCAAAATACTACTTAAAAATATTTTAAGTTTGTTAATTTTAAATAAAAATTAAATTAAAAATCCTTAAAATTGCTACTTTCTTTCTCTAACAAAAGTAGCAATGAATGTCTCCCCCATGCCCCAAAATGAAGTGTTATTTCTATTTCTAAAATCTGTTGTCTATTAAAAGAGACAGAGCATTGTAAGGCAACAATGTAAAATTTGTTTTAAAAAGACGTTCTTTTCCTGCTGTAACTGTGGTTTAGGACATGAATCTGAATTGTGAGTTAGGAAGCACCCAGCTGGGAAGCATTGGGGAACCCAGGGTGGCCCATGTCTTAATTTCCAAATGCCATTTTCAGTACAGGGGTAATGGTAACACCACAGTTGCAGACTTACTGGGATAATATTTGTGAAGTACTTGCAATACATGAGATGGTCTATATTACTTTTCATTATTGTCTTTCCATCTTCAAAGAAAATGTAAAATGTCTCTTCAGGTAGAGTTCCATTATTCCCTTCTGTGCATATGGGTTGCTCCAATAATCATCTGGCATAGGATGCAACACAGATGGACCGAGAAATCCTCCATCAGATAGTAAATCGATTTGCAATGATTTTGCATTCCTTTCTCCCCTTTTCAGTTCTGTGTCTTATACAAGAGCTGGAGATGCTCAGTGTTTTCTCCTTTATTCCCTCTCCCTGTCATATTGAAATAGAAAGTCTTTACAAGAATCTGCCGCTGATAGGAAGTTCTGAGTCAGTGACAAAACAGAGTTGGCTCTGTTCCTTCTGTTTCTCCAACCATCTCTCTTGTGTTTGTGTTAGAGTAGGTAGAAACATTCAAAATGGCAAGATCCACATCTAACTTTACTTATGAGAACAGAGACCAAAGCACTCTAAACTAGTGACTATTTCTTTATGCGCCTGTACCTCTCACTTTATAATTCTAAAGTCTAAAATGCATTTATTTTTAAAGCACCTAGTTTTTTGCTAATTAGAAAGTCAGGAAGAAAGAATTGTAGTGGGAGAGAACTGCTTGGGGAAGGCAGAGTGCTTTGGGCATCAATCCCTTGTTATAGTTTAATCTCCAACTTTGCATTTGGATATGGCATTTATTCTTTGTATTGCCTGCATTCTTCACATCCACAAACTGCAGGTCATAGTAGAACTAAAAAGTGTTTCAGCTTGCCATGTCCAGCCACAGCTTCAGGATGGAGGTATCTTTTTTTTAATCCTGAAATAATCTTTCCAAGTGTCTAATAAGTTGCTTTCTTAAAAAAAAAATTCTGAGATACTTGTTCTCTAGAATGTTCTCATCCTCTGCTGGTATTAAGCCTTTGCTGAAAACCTACAAATGCATTCAGGCCTTCCCTGTTCAGTTCCCTGTAACTTCCCTACAGTTATTCTTTAGTTGATTATTTTTTTAATTTATTATAATTTAACTGTGGAGAGCTACTTAGGTGTAGTGGTTAAGACATCAGACTATGAACTGGGAGACAGTGAATTTTATTTTGCCTTAGGCAAAAGCCCTGGGCCAGTCACTCTCCAATATCTGACCGTCTGTCGAACTCTTGGCTTTAGGAAGGAAGCAGCAAACCACTTCTGAAAAACCTTTCCAAGGAAACTGCAGAGATTAGTCCAGGCAATCACCAGGAGTCAAACAATGACTCAAAGGCACCCAAGCTATTTTGAGAACATTGAATGGGAAAACAAGTATATAGTTAAAATAAACAAATATTGGGCTACCATGAAATTCATCTGCCTGGATTTAGCAAAAAAGCTTATTAAAATGTTCTTGGATGATAACCACCATATCTGAGAAGATTCATCTTGCCTTTGGTGACAATATCTGCTTTTAAATTCCAGATATTATACACATCCATAAATTATTCTAGCTTCCCTAATGCTCATGGGGTAAAAAATATTTGTAAATACAGATCTTTACACATCTTGAATGACAGATTGACTTTCATTTTCTATTAGAAAGGTTATGGCAGAAAGATGAATTAGCAACTGATGGTTGGGAGTCCAGTCATAATCAAAAGTAAACAATTTTCCACAGTTGTAGGGACAATTAATTTCATGCTCATCAGTTATCTCAAACTGTTTACTCACACAGAGAATGAGATTGATATGGATACACAGGCGCAGTATCAGTAGGCATAGTGTGCTCATTCATCACTTCTTTAGTATTATGTTTCCTTGAAGATTTAATTTATAAAGATACATTTAATTTTAAATAGCATATGCCCAGCTTTATTTCCAAAAATGTACATGGGCTTTATATGCTCTGCATTTGACTGAAAAATCCATCCAAAGTATAGCCCTGCTTACTAGCTGTATTGAATCTTCTGAGCAGGCTTAGGGGTAATTATCCAAAAATTGAGAACAGCACTGTACTTTGAAAGGAATTGGAATAGAAAACAGCCTATATTTGTGTGTGCTGATGAGGAACTCTGTAGTATATGCAATTGGCTGTAGCACTGTCTTTTTGTTTATGCCAGAAAGGTGAAGGGGGATAAGCATTCCATAAATGGGGTATAGTTTTGAAGCCCTGGATTTACATGCTTGATAATACAATTTTTTCACTGCTGCTCCTTCTGCTAGTTGTCTGGATATTTTGTTTATTCGACAGGCTTGGCAAAGGGCAGTGTGCTGAAATACCTTCAATAGCCCAATGATCTTTACTGAAAGGAAGTTTAAAAAAAAGTTATTTTGTTTAGGCAAATTATTTGAAACTAATTTATTTATATGTTTGAATAAATGTTTAATTTATGGATGTACATATTTATGAGTCTAGATCTAATTCTAATCAACAAATGTTTAGTAAGGAAGTGATTTCTTTTATGGAGTCTAACACATATAGCATAACATAGAGAATAATTACTGTGTTTTCCTGAAAATACGATCTACCCCGAAAACAAGCCCTAGCCCAATTTTCATACCTGCGCCTAATATAAGCTCTAATCACCCCAATAAGCCCTAGTTAACCATCGCCCACCATCTGGTTGTACAAGGTGGGGTGAAGCGTAAGCTACGGTGTGGGGGGGCATGTGCCCTGCACCTACTTACCTTAGAACTGCCGCAACCACTACTCCCATGCCCCAAGACCTGTCACGCTGCTGCCTGACTTCTGTAGTCACTTGCGGCTGATTGCAGCTTGATACTGCAAGACTCATCACACTGGGTGCCACTGCTTGTGCATGCAACACCACAACATATTGTGCAAGCCTCCTAAGAGTGGCATAAGTGCAATGAGTCTTGAAGCATCCGGCCGCAAGCAGCTGCAGAAGTCAAGCAGCAGTGTGATCAGTGTTGGGGCATGGGAGGCATGCCTGTAGTGATCCTAAGGTAAGTGGGTAAGACATCCCCAAAAATCCCCTGGTGCTTATTTTAGGGCCCATAAGACTGGGTCTTATTTTCAGTGAAACATGGTAGAATAATTTTATCAGATACGTGCAATTTTATCTTTTTGAAAATTATTTTGAGCATAGAGTGCATTTTGAATGGTAGTTGCTATAATTTCATCCTTTTTTAGCTGGCAACACCATGGCTGGGGAAACCTGTGACTCTCCAGATGTTGCCGATCTACAGCTTCCAGCAACTCTAGTTAGCCTTGTTAGTTTTTTAGTTGAGTAGCATCAGAAGACAATGGATTCCCTAAACCTGCGCTAAATTTAATCCTAAAGCTGACAGACCCAGCATGAGAGATAAGCCTGTTGTGTTGTTCCAATGGCCTTACTCTAGAAGAGTTGTATACATTTTAAAGATACCTTGACTTTTACTTGGAAGCATGTTTATGCTCTTGTTTGCCTAAGCATTTCCAGAAGACCTTCGGGATTGAATTAAATTTGCAATCTAGTTTATCTTTCTTTGCTATATTGCTTGTTTGGTTTCAATTTTATGTGTGTTTACACTTTTGTTGTGGCCTCTCGGCCACCAGCCCCTCCAGCAGCCTAATCGGAGGAGGAGGAGGCGGCATGGAAATCAGGGTCAGCCTCAAGGCAACCTTAGAGCTATGAGGGGGAAGAGGGAATGGAGTAGAGAGAGAGAGAAAGAGAGAGGTCATCTGTCAGCCCTCAGATGGAAAGTCAACAGCCCCCAGATCTGGAGGTCATTGATGAGGAAGAGGAGGAACAGTTGGGTCCAGTGCCTGATGCATAGATGCGCAGAAGGCAGAAGGATGAGAGCAGTGGAGATCCATGGGCCGATCCTTGAGAAGGAAAAGCCTCTGCTGCTAGCGAAGCCCCACCCTAGCTCTGGGGATAAAAGGCAGGGGGTAGAAATGAATAGATGTGCCAGACAACTATTCATCTTTCTGCCCAGACAGACTTGTTAGCCTGTGGAGAGAGAGAAACTCTTTGCTGGGGCTGCTGAGACTTCTAATTAAAGGAATTTTGAGTTAATTTCAAAGGGTTTGTCGTGTTTGGGAAGCTGGGTCAGAACAACTTTGTTATTCTAAGAAATTAATATAAGGCATTTTGGAATATGTTTATTGAAGAAGAATTGGTACAGAACATGTTAATCTTGAGACCAGAGGAGCAATATAGCAATTTCTAAGGGTAAAGGTGTGGTGTATACATAAAACATATTTCACAGGTCCATTCTTTTTTCCCATCATGCATTTCACTATTCTTTTGCAGGCTTCTGTTCAGAAATAGAAAAGCTTTATGAACTCATTCATCAGGCTGCCTTGGCAATAGTGCTCCCGTTAATTTTTTAAAAGTTTTATATATACATTTCTACAATACTGTACAGGGACATTTTACAGATTTAAGTTGCAATGTATTGTTTAGATTTTTGTTAGGAAATCATATTTGATGTCATAGGGTTGGGATATGAGTATAATTTCAATGTATTTGGGGAATGGGCAGTTTTCTTAAAAAACAATATATTTGCAACATTTTAATACTAATTTTATATCAGTCTTCTAATATTACTTACTGCACCTACCAATTAATCTGAATTGTCTAATCCAAAATATTCATATATTAAAACTGTAATTTCCTACTGTATTTTTAAATGAAAACCTATTTCAGTTCTCCGAGCAGGCAAAACATATCAACAAGAGGAAGGCTTTTCTCTATATTTATTTTATGTCTCCTATTGTATTTTATTATATTGCTTAATGTTTTTCCCGTGTTTCTCAATTTTCAGCTGTTAGAAATTAAATGCTGAATTAAACCTACAGTTTAACTTTGGAGAAACTAACACCTTTATAAATAAATTCCAAATGAAAAAAAAATGCCTACAAGAAACGTAGGTTTCATTAGCTATGATTTAATTATTTTTACCTTTCGGTCCCCAAAATGTTATGACAGGCACTTTTTTGGTGTAACATTTAGTTCTTATTAATAAAGAAAAATTGTGAAAAAAACCCAACATTTTTTCAGAATTATTTTTCTAACATTTTGCACAACTTCTTAGTGCTTGATGTGCTATGAAAATGTTTTATGTTATCTGGGCTATTTATGCCTCTTCCTCTTCTTTGTTCTTTCACTGATAGATGTACCTTTCTCCTGTGATAATTTGATATGATCTTTGTAACGGTGCTATTATACATGGGAGGTAAATAGGTGATGTTTTTATGAACCTGGATAGTATACTTTTCTGCCATGTCTACGGGAGAGAAAGATATGGCACTGTTAACTCCTAAGATAGTATAAGATCTTTGCTACTAGTAGGCATATAAACCACAGAATGCAACAGGATGTGGTTCAACAATTGAACTGTTTTAATACAATTGTTTCTTTTATACACTTTTTAGTTCCAGCACAAATTGGACAATGAGTCAGTAGTATTAAATAGTGTATTAATTAGACCTACAATTTAATTTAACTTTGGAGACAGTATATCTTTATAAACAAATTCCAAATGGAAAACATAGGAAATGGATTATCTGTTCTTAATTGATGCTATTAGGAATGAGTCCTGTTGCCTTCGCATTCTTTAGAGGTTGTACTTGAGAAATTTTGCACTTAACTGTGCAGGAAAGAATAAGCACTGATGTGAAAAAAATTAATCTGATTTATCAATCTTCATTCATGCTGTACCCTGCTCCCCCATGACATTACTATCTCCTGCTATTTGTGTAAAAAAAATCTCCCATTGAGAGATGAAACGCTAGATTACTTCCGGTCTTCAGATAATTATTCTGCAGAGTGAGGATTGGCAAGCTGCCTCTGATTCCTGAGATTTGCTGTAGATCTCTGGCATAAAGTACATCTTCCCCAGTATAATAAATCTGTTTATCTGTTTTAATCCTAATGTACAGATCTTATGTCCATCTCATTTTACTTTTCTGTTTACTTTAGTTCATTCTCACTTTCCCAGATTCAGGCAACAGATACATCATTCACACCAGGAAGACTAAAGTTTGTAATAGTTCCTTGGTTTACTATTTACTGTTACTACAGCTACTCCTCAACTTACAACTGCAATGAAGCTTGCCCATTACAGTCACAAGTTGTTAAGCGAGGCACCCATGTGATCACCTTGCTTAATCACCCTAGTCCCTACTCTCCCCATTGCAGTCATTAAGTGACTGATTGCTGAGAGCGCACAGAATGCCTCGAGGGTAGGGGGACCCTGGGAGACTTAGCTCATGCCAACACTGCTACACTTTCCAAGCTCAAACATGGCCTGCCTCAGGCCTCCCAAGGCCTTCTCCACTCCAGATACTACAACAGGCATGGACCAACTGCACAGATTAAGGGAATTTGTAATCTGTGGGGTGGGATTGGTTGAGAGTAAGAGTTGGAGGGTTGGGGCAATAAGTTGCACATGTGGAGGAGGGGAGCACAGGGAAGGGAACAAGAGGGGAACTTCCTGGCTGCTGTGTTACTGTTTAAACAGGGAATGGATTCTTTTGCAATTGGTTGCAAAAATATATTTAATAAACTATCATAGTCCCAAATAGGCAAAGATTAGACTCAATCTGAGACGTAATAAAACAGTTTTGGTCTGTTGAAGGTTTCCTATCTGCCTGCTCCTCTCACAACACAGGGCTGCTAGGCATAGGTACAGTTTTTACAGCTAAGGAAATTCAACAGGTCATTGAACTGCATCCTGTTTTACCTGTACATGTTAATAGATCAGTTCTTACAGAGCTAGTTGTTTCCAGGTTCTCTTGAAACAAAAAGGAATGATGAGGGAAGACAGCCTGAGCTTCAAGTGGGCAGCAGATGAGCAAATCACAGCATTTACTACAATGTTTCTTGACCATGCCAATTTTAAGATGTGTGCATTTCAAGTCCCAGAATTCAGAAGCATGCTGGATGGGGAATTCTGGGAACTGAAGTCCACACACCTTAAAGTTGCTAAAGTTGAGAATACTCCACTCATCATCAACCACATTCAGTGAACATCCTAAATGGTGTCCGTAGCAAAAAGCAGTGACAAGAGAAGACAGATTGCAACATTTTAAAACGAACAGTCTTTGCTCATTTTAAGCTGCCTCCACCATGGGCTGGGAACAAGTGGATATGACAAATAATATAATATGACAAAGCCAAGTTATTTAAAAATAAATTTCTGCTGTGGCTAGAGGGATGTGCCCCATAATTGACATCATCTCATTACATTTTATATGTATATAATGGGCACACAAATTTAAAGAGCAGCTTGAGAACTGGGGTGAAATGATTTAATTGTGTGGAGGAAGAGGTTATAAATGGCCAGTTAAAGAAAGGGATTCTTTGGAGCAGAGCTTTAACTTCCATCTTGTCTATTCTGTCTTAAAAGAAACCACAAAGTGTCAAGCAAGAGTGTCAAAGCATTTTAATGAAGAAAATACAATACAGTTTCTTGGAACAAGTGCATTCCTTTGGACACACTAATTAACCTGCTACATATTTCAAAGCAGAACAGTCTTAAGCTGAATTCCACAGCTTATAAATTGCAATCAAAACTGTAGCAAGACCTAATTCAGCTATCTAGATTGTGCAGTTGAACTGTAGTTAAGTGTTAACATGATGCATATTTCAACATTTGCTTCTGCTTTCCAATGTGATCACATCACTACAAATTTGACATTTTATCTGTCACATATATACAAAAATATACAGATTCCTAAATCTCGTCCACCTTACACCGCTTTAACAATTATGAATCTTTTGTTTTCCCTTGTATAGAAACAAGATTTGGATAATCTTATCTAAAATAGTAATAGGAAAGTGTATACTGTATTATCACAAAACTAGGTGAAATAAAGGCAAAAAAATAGTTTTACTATTATATCAACTGTAATCTTTTCATAATTTAGGAGTGTCAAGATTGTTTTCCTTTCATGTTCCATCAAATCCAGAAAATTCATCAGGTGACTTACCAATTCATGTCCTAAATGAATAATGTCTAAGCCAGAACTGTATATTTTAGGGCCTATTAACACTCTTAAACAGATTCCCTTTACTGCAGCTGTTTGCTATGGGAAATAAAACATGATGTGTGCATCTCCTTAGGAATGTCTGGTATTTATTCACTAGGATGCCAAGATGGTCATGCTCAGTGTTTGCTTTCTAAGCATTCACATTTCAGCAATCATAATATAAACATAAATACAAATACTATGTAAAATGCAATCTGGTTCTTCTATGTGACAAATTTCCACTGACAAATATAAGATGTCTAAAGTATCGGGTAATGAGGGTGCATATTAGATAACATCACTGCATTTTCAAAAACATGGGAATCTCATAGCCAAATAAATACTCCCACCTCTTAAAAAAGCAGAATAGGATTTCTCAACTATTCAACTATTAAGTTTTGAGAAAATAAGGGGAAAATAAATCTACACTTATTTAGGAAGAATCAACATGGTTTATTTAAGGGATGGCAAAGCGATAACTACAAAAGGAGCAAGATTATGTGGAGCCTATGTGAGGCAATCATAAAAGACTTGTCAAGTTTAAGCCTGTCTAATGCAAATCTCTTGAGATAAAAGGCAAGTTGTCCAAAACGGCAGGAGAGAGTAAATGAACAGGAAGGCCATGTAATAAAGAACTCAAACTTGCAATTCTTGAGCTATGTATTCCAAGTTATTTTCTGCTGCCTGCAACAAGATTGTGGAGGCTCTAAATACCATAAGCTGGATCATGGAAATCTGCGGAAGAGGAACAGGCTGCAAGACCTAGCCTCACCACTTATTTCAGCCTAACCCCAGTGTATCTCCTGGCAAGAGTAGTGCCCTGTCAGCTGGGCGGTATAAGTCCACATGCTAAGCTGCACTGCCTGCTGGAATCCCCATATGCTCTTAAAGGCCACTGTTTGTCTTGGGCAGTGCCCAGCTCCACAAGCAGAAGCAGCAGAGAGACTTTGCTTGGGCAGACAAGCTGACAGGTTGGGGCTGCTTGAGAAAAGGAAGAAATGGCAGAGGTGGAAGGCCAAGACTGCTTAGTCTGCTGTGAGGCTCTATTTGTAGTTCAGGTTTAAAATGAGGGGTCCTTGCCGTCCTCCGAGCTTGGTTTTTTTGCAAACATTTCATTACCCAAACTAGGTAATATCAGTGTACTGATTGTGTTACCTAGTTTGGGTAATGAAATATCTGCAAAGAAACAACCAAAGTCAACACCAAGGACCCGCAAGAGTGGGAAAAAACTGAGAGTTCTCTGCTAAAAATGTCTCAGGCAGAGCAGTGAAAGACAAAAGAGAGCAAATGAAACAACAGACCAAAGGGGACTTCCCAGCAAGGAGCTAGGAGAAAGATATGGTTTCACCAACTCTTAGTGGGGTGGTTTTCTAGAGTATTTAATTCTAGAAATGAATTTGAAAAAAATATCACAGATCAATATCACGCTGATATAAAAAATGCTGCCAAATCACAAACTAGTTTTTGTTAGCTGTGGTTTGTACATACCTTCGTTTTGCAGTAAAGTGTCTATTAATTTCTTTTAAATAGCCTCTTATGATACTCTTCATTTTCTTCATTTATGACTTAGTATTGTATCAATGCATGAAAATGCTTCAGCATTGCAATCCTAACTATCACTCCTCACCATTCACGTTTGAGATCCCTACTATATAGTAATGGCTGTGCATATTAAAAATAATTCTTGCAAACGATCACTTTAGTGTAACTTAGGATACATCAAACTAATGTCAGCCTGCAGGAAATCTAAATTCAAACTATGCTGAATGACCTTGGACAAAAAAAAACCAACAACTTTGATAGACATTTTCATAGATGAAATGACAGAAATCTCTAAAGGTACTTTTTATATGAGATCCATCATTGTCACTCCTTGATTGATTTTGGATGCAAACTGCCTGGTACAGAAAATGTGTTTTCCTTCAGGCATTTGGGTCCAAAATGGCCTTTTGTGTTATTTTTAAGGCAGTTTTAAAATCAGGTCTTGAACTGGGCCTGGAGTCTTGAAACATCCAGCACAGCTTCCTCCAGACTGATCTAATGCTATTCGATCTGACGGGGCTTCTTGATAGTCCAGCAGGTCCATTCTGTTCTAGCTGAAACTCTTGGCTCCTCTTTAAGGCTAATTTCAGCCCATGTAACACAATACGGTAAGGGTAGGGCACCTGCTTCTTTCCTGAAGTTACGGTCAATTTCCAGCATTCATCACTATTGGGTATGATGGGAAATGCGGCTCAGTAAAACTGGACAACACCTCACTCTGTGTTTCAATAACACACTGGGAGATTATCTAAGAAAGGACCAATATGGCTGGATGACTTTTGTTCTTCAACATTTGCAGCTGGTGAATTTGGAGGCCAACAAAACCTGAAGTGATAAATCTCAATCAAATAAAACTCCTAAGCTATTTGCCTGCTCTTTCAAAGAGAATTAAGCCCCATACGTGCAGTATCCCCTCAATCAACCCTAGTATAAGGCTTCTAGGCACCTATCTATCTTCAGTTAACACTTGCCTATCTAGCTCTTAATTAATTCTAGGCCCTAGGAGAGCCCAATGTTTATAAAGGCAAAGGAAATCAAAGGACTGCCACACTTCATCCTTCAATTCCATCTCAGAAGGGAGGAATGCACCTTAAAAAACAAAATAAAACAAACTGGCAGCCTTCTTTCAAAAGTCTGAGACTAGTCTACTACAATGTGCTTTACATGTTTGTCTCCATGTCCTCTATGAAACAGAATGCACTAATGGAACAAGTTACAAGGCGTATCTTGAGAGCATTTGGTTTGCATCCTTATTTTCAGGCTAAAAAAAGAAATCAAAGTTTGAGTTCAGAGTCTATATATATTTGAGCTTGTTCATTTTAAAGCTCAACTGAAAATCTTTCAAGTTCCACACTCAAATATCATGAAAAAGCATTCCCAAAATAAGGAATTCCCATTCCTGCAGACCAATAGAATCTAGGCTTCAAAATTTTGAATCAAAAAGTGGTCTAGAGAGAATAGATACAATTAAGTCTTTATGTATTGCCAACCCAAATATTCAGAATAAGGAAGGTTTATAAGCAGAACAGGCTTAACAATAGCACTAATGTTGGCAGGACCTACAAGTGTCAAAACCAAAATTAGAACATCACTTAAGTTTTTGCTGGAAATTTTCCCACTGGGAGTCAAGAGTAACCCATAAGTATAGTTATTTCAAGAAACAAAACCCATAGAGAAGTTTGTTTGTTCAAGAAACAAACAGAAAAACCCATCCAGAGTACCGATGAAGACCAGCAAATGGAATGGTGTATTGTAATTCCTATTACAATATTTTTGTATATTTAACTTTTGGAAACCACTATCTTGTAAAGATAATTCATCCTGCATAGTTTTCCAAGGCTTGTGGGGGTAAATCTTAACAAAACAAAAAATAAAAACACACCCATCTCATTCCTAAGGGTTGCCAATGCCAAAATATGCATATACAGTACATACAATCCTCTGCAAAATAGGTGTGCCTCAGTCCCACAGAAATTAATGGAATAAAATTGCACAACAAGATACTTAAGTATCTACTTATCTACACCCATTGTATTAGATTGCTCAATTTTCAAATATTTTGGAAAAATCGAAGAGGTTTACCAGAGATCTTCCAAGGACTTTCTTACAAGATGGTTTCTAGAGGGTTAACAGACAGAATCTACAACAGATACAAATGGATATTGGTGTTATAACCACCAAAGAACAGAGGAAATGTTAGTAATGAAAGAGGCAGGACTGTTTAGGTTTTGGCTGCCCTAAAATGCTAAATCTCCAGTCAGCTATTCTCTTAGGCTTCTGCAATTGGAGAGTATTACAAAAGAAAAAGTCCCTGAAAATCATCTGCCAAATAAATAAAAAAGCAACTCCCAGCTGATGGTGAATATTCTATTAAAGTCAAATTGTTTCCCCACAGCAGGATAGGGGCAGGGGTATCTGTAGATGTGTGGGTGGATACCAAAAGTCATGACCAAACTTAGAGAGACCTTAGGAAGACTTTTCTGGATGGAAATCTTAAAGGAGACAACAATTTAAGATGCCTGGGAAACTCTAAAAAATGAGATTATAAAAGCTCAGTCTAATACAATACTATTGAGAAACAAAAACAAGATGAAACCAGCATGGTTGCATGAAAAAACTCTGATAAATTGAGACACAAAAAAGACAAGTATAAGAAATGGAAAGAGGGACACATAACTAAAACAGAATATCAGCAAATAGCCCAAATCTGCAAGGATGAAGTCAGGAAAGCTAAGGTTCAGAATGAATTAAGACTTGCAAGAAATGTCAAAGATAATTTTAAAAGTTGGTTTCAACATGTAAAATACAAAAAAAAAATCAACAAAACATTTGGTCCACTAATGGGAGAAATGGCAAGGAAGTGCCAGGTAGCAGGAAGAAAGCGGAAAAGGAAAAATAGTCCAACTTATCAAAAGCAGGACTCAGGAAACTACAGACCAATCTACTTGAGCAGGGGTTTGGACTACAAGGCCTCTTCCAACCTTTATGATTGAGGCCATCCCACTATGTAATTATGTTAACAAATGGGGATAAGGCTTTGATAATGACATTGTGGCTGCCATCTTGGGTTGTTTGGCACTTCCCACTCTTGCAGGGCCCTGACAGTAGTGGCATATTTGAAGTATCTCATAACACAGTGACATATATAATATTTAACCTGTGAGCTTTCAACAAACAATAGCAGTAAAGACAGGTGCGATGCAAGACCCTAAAATTTCTAGCTTCTTTTTCCTTTCTGAGGCTGGGATGTCAGCCTTCTTTAGGTGGAGCTGGGAAACTGGGCATGAGGCTTTTCAAAGTCTGGCCATTTTCATACCAATATAGTTTTCTGTGGCTCAAGGACTGGTAGATAATCCTTGAGCTCAGTGTGAGGAAGAGCTCTGAAAAGCAACATCTTATAATGTTGAAATTACAGTGTACTGTACATACTGGGTCTGAAGATTATCCAATAGTGCAGTCTTTTAATGCAAAATAATTATCTTGATTATCAACTATGACTGACTGGATTTAATTCAGATGTCAGATAAAAAATACATACTACATGTCAATTTGGGATTCACTTATATGGCATATTACAGTATTTGTCTGTATTGTAAACAGTAGGAATTTTAGGTTACTTATGACATAGAGAACTTTTCTGTTCTCTTATTTACCTTGATTCATGTAGTTCATATATTTGTCTCTATGAAAATATATAGACTTGTTGGTTTCACTTCAGATGTATAATTTATGTACACATAGTTTCAGTTATATATTAATTTATCTGTGTACATTTACGTTGTTTATATTCATCATGTAAATCCACTTTGTCTATACATATAACAAAATACAACTATTTTAATTACAGTAATATATGAAAAATGTATTTTTATGTTCTATATCTATAAATTTTCTCTTTTCTAGAAATTTAAAGTTGAAGCACTAATGAACTAGTCTTCCGTCCACTCTTGCTGCACATAACCCATTTCACTTACTGATGTGTTTCATTTCATAGACTTACATTTAATATAAAGTATAATCTGGCTGAAGTGGTTTTAAGTGGCATTAATGTCTCCTCATAATGTTGAAGTATATACTTACATCTCCCCACTATAATCAATAGCCCTTAAAAGCCCATTCATTGGGACTTGTTTCAATTTACCAGGCTTCTTAAATTATCTGCTCTTTCTCCTTTTAACCCTAGTTTTTAACCACTTAAATTCCTACCTTCCATTCAAAACATATTTTTTTTATCAAAATCTTTATTTACGTCTATTCATCTCATTTCCAAAATGACCTGTTCATCCATTTAAACTACAACTAACCATGAATTTATCAGACTGTGTATTATTTATATAATACAACCTGCAAACACTTACATGGAATTTTCTTCCTAGAAAGCCTTCTCAAAACCACAGTATCACCAAGAACAAGATAACTGGTTAGAGGACGCAATGCCATACTTGATCATAGCAAACAAACAAAAAATAATAGGTGCAAGAGCATCAGTCTTTGACTTCATTTTATTCAACAGGTGTGATTAGCCCCCAACATCACTTCAAGATCCTATCATTAAAATTCAACAACAAAAGACTGAACTTCATCAATGTAATTAGCCTCATGAAACACTTATGAAATTTCAAAGGCTTCTGCCCCATATTGTCCATCATACAACCAGAAGATACTCCAGGTTTCCTTGTGGCCTAAATGACCTTTTTTAAAACTTGTTTAGGGAGGCTGGTAAGGAAGACTGTCAGAAATTTCACTGTCCTATTGAACATCTGAAAATCACAGAAAGTCAAGGAAAGCACATTCCTATGGGAATCTGGGTCCTATCTAATCAATTCCCTGACATAAGCTTAATTTACCTGCCACCACCACCACCCTTTTTTTTTTACTGCAATGAGGCACATTTATGTTTCTGTCTTCCAAGTCTTTTATCACCCATCACCAAAGGAAATTTGGACCTGACATTTACTTTCATCATCATTCCTTCTATCTGGAATGGCCATCCTATTCTATCAAGTTTATAGGCTTGGGAGGGATACACATAGAGCAGTGAGGGAAGAAAGGGACATCTGCCTAGCCAGCCATATCAGCTGAATCAACATTGGCGATCAATGGGGTGAGATGTGACAGCCAGATCACCCTGACATTCCATTTACTTTCACCTGTTGTCTATAATCTCTTTCTGTTGCATGGTGGATAAAATACACTCTCTCTGGAAATGTAATTTCTATCTGTCTGTCCATCTAGTACAGTGTGATGTAGTCCATTTTCATTATGTGACATCACTGATGTAATCCTTCTGCAGACTTGGGAACAAAGGAAAACAATTTCTGGGGTAACAAGGATGCAACTTGCTATTTGTAGATCTATATTGTCTCTTAATAAAAAGTAAACTAGATGTTATATTTTTAGGGGTAACCCAAAAAAGAACTTACAGTTTGTAATATCTGTGGAAAGCTTTAATGGAAAGAAAGCATTCTTGGCAGGATGAAATATATACCTAAATAGCTAGGCAGGGAAAGAACTGCATGAGAAAACAGCCAGCTGGAAAAATAAAGTTTCTTTCCATTCAGTCTTGTTTCTCCACATTTTAAAATGCTGGCATTCAGTGAAATTTATTGCTTCTGAAGACAAGTCCCTTTTGACTCAGTATTGTCAGTGTCACAAAAATATCCTACTCTTGCAACCAAATCTACTTCTTTTGTATCAGTCTATTTCAGTTCTACAAATGCTGTACAAAGTGATTTTCTTACAAATGATGCAACTAACATTTATCTCAAGAACTAATCTGCCAATATAAGAGATATCTGCATCTAAGGCTAGAAAATATTAAAGAATCCAGTCTTTTCTTCTATAAAAATCCCTATAACCAGTATTGCTTCTATTCATCCTTAGGAGTAGAGATGCAATTACCAATATTTGTTTGTTGGCTCAACCACAGTTGTAAACCAGCAGCGTTTCAAACAAAAATGAAAGCAGGTTGCCTTAAAAATACTGCCATTGTATTTTACAGAGCAAAGCAGTGTTGTATCAAAAGATCTGGACTAAAATTTCTTTGCAGTGGTTAGATCCCAACCTGCTCTTTTTATTTGCTGAAACAAAAATGTCTTTATTGGGAGAAGGAGAGGAGGAACACTGCTAGAGAAACATTAAAACCAGGGACCTTTTAATGAGCCTGGATGGTAGGAGTAAAATACGGTACATACATAGGGTCCAGATGTTGACATGAATAACACCCGTTTCAGTAAGAGTTGGCAATATGAAAACAGTAATTTGTGTAGATGAAGCTGCTCCCTCCAGTAAAGTTTGTAAGAAGTTATAGCTCTATCTACAGTAACCACAAATAATATACAGTACTGTACTATAGTGCCCCACCTTAAAATGGACATTGTATCAAACAAGGAAACAGAAAGTGTGAATTTGGGGATATCCAAAGTTTGCTGAACAGCAATCAAGTAAAATAACATCTCAAACAAAGATCACCCTTCATTTAACTCTATCTCAAGCTGTGGAAGAGTTTCACTTTAGGAAAACAACAAAACCAGATGTTCCTGCTGTGATCAGTACATGTATACGTTTTACTGCTGATCATTCCTAGATTTGTAAAAACATGGGGTCTAGATTTGCTATCTGCCCATCCTGTTGCATTGGTAGGGTTACTTTTTAAACATGTTTCCAAATTATTGTGGACTAATAATTTTTCATTGCAAAAATTGTGTTTAAAAAACAAACAGATCTTCAGTACCAGCAATACCATAAATAGTGAAATGAAGAGATCCATCCCTTAATACCAAGCATAAAAATATTTTATGAGGAATCACCCTTTTTGTTTTTGAACATTTAGACTTCCATATTTTTTCAACTGCAATTATTCTTTGTACAGGTAAGGCAGTGGGGAGTTGTTGCTCTTTATAAGAAAATGTGCAGGCCACTAGGAGCTCTGCTGCACAGACAGACAGAGAGATCCTGAGCAGGTGGCAAATAAATGTTGCCATTCATTTCCAGCAGCATTGTATCTGCTGGAATGATTAGTTCCTGAATGCATTGTGCTTGACACAGTACTGCAGTAGTTGCTTTTGTGCACGCGTGAGAACGAGATACATCAACACAAAATGGAACGTGCCTTTGATGGAAAGAATTCATTGGCACCTTGGAGACACAATCACGTAATACATACAATAAGTGCAGCACAAATGATTTGTAAGGATTGTTCACTGATATTTGGAAACACTTTCTAAATGTGCACTTATGTGTGTATTATTTCTAGACTACTTTGTGGCTAGTTTTCTACACATGTTTTCTTTGAGCAAGTACCACCAGTCTGACTGCACTTTCTGCTTCATAAAGTTATTGGGGTGAAACAAGCATATTCATAATTAAACTTGCAGTTCTTCTAAATAACAACAGAAATTATTTCCTGCCTATAGAAGTAAGACTTCACTTAACTCCAGTCTGAAAAATGAAGCATGATATTTAGGATGAAATTGAAAAAGTGCAATTATTTAAATGGAATTAATCAAATTTGATTCACCAGATTGTCAAACACATCCAAGGCAGTGATATTTTTAGTTTGTTCATCCCCAAAGTAGAAAAAGGAAAAAAGAATAAAATAGCAAATTTGAATTAGGCTGCTTTGACAGCATTATCCTGAGATAAGAATGCTTTTATAGCTATAAAAGTAGAAAGCATAAAAAGATACAAAAAAAGACTACTGAAATTTTAAAAAGTAATTACACTTGCTGTTCTGGAAACTAAAGAAAAGGTAAGGCAGCCCAAGCTGTTTAATGGTGTGGGTTGCAAACTAACAGGCAGTCTAGTGGATAGAAAGATGGGAATGTTAAGACTAGGAAGAACCTGACTTGGGAGCAAAATGAAGCTGAAAGCTTCTTTTGGGATATATTACAAAAAGCTTCTACTCATTTTCCAACATCAGCATCAGTTTTTATATTCTGAAACAGAACAAAGATGTTATCTAGATTTCCAGTGGGCCTGAAGAGTTATGCCAATGACATCACCCTGTCTCTTCAATGCATCCCTTCTGAAATGTGCCATATCAGATCCAAGTTGCTGATTTACTAGGGAAAAAATCCCAAATATTCACCCATTTCTGTTTCGACTATTTTAAAAACTAACCCTCATGCCTTAAGAATGGCAGCCTGATGTTACCATAGTGAACAAAGTCTGAAATGAGTTTGATTACGTGGGCATAAATAAGCCAAGGGATCCAGAGAGAGACAAAGTGGTTGCAAACATGCCTAGGGCTACAGATCTGCTATCTTAGTCTGAGGTCAGCAGCCATGAACACAAAGCACATTATCATGTTTTCCAAGTAACACGTGGCTGTTGTATCTTCGAGAAAGTATCCTTCCCACTAGCAGTAAATTCTTCAGAGAGGAAAGAAGGAACCCACAGTAGAAGATTCTTGAATATAGGTTGAGTTGTATCAGCTAATCAGGTCACTGTGCATTTCCCTGGAACTAATGCTCAGAACCATGCCTGTGAGATTGCCTATGGAACAAACAAACAAAGCACCAAGATTAGCAAATTGTAAAGCATTGAAAATAAACCCCATTTTATTCAAGGAACAGGGGAAGGCTGTGATGCAGCATATCTGAGGTGTAATGCTGAAAATGGTGGCCATTGTTGAATCCTCACAAATTCCTACAACTCTGAGCCAAAAGACAGCCTTCAGATTCAAGCAAAGTTAGATGAGAAAGGAGGATGACCCCACTGGCTTCTTTCAACATACACTGACCTGGGACTGGACACTGACTGCCATCAGCAATAAAGGAACTCTGTAGCTGTTCAAGTTTCCACCTCTCCCAGAAGGAGTCACTGCAAGGTAATGGTGTGGAGAAGGAGTCCCAAGGTGGGGATGACGATAAAGTAGGCAACATAAAATATATAAAAACAACAGAAATGGATGGGTGAGCTGAGGAATATGCCATTTATTTATTTATTTCAAAATTATGAAAACAGAAAATCCCATTTCCTTCATTATATTATGAGCAGAAAATAATTTAACAATCTTATCAGTGAAAGGGGGATGACAAAAGGGACTTTCAAATTTAAATGGCCTTCTCACAAATATTTAAAATTCTAGTAAGAAGAAGGTAGAGAATAATTCTCCATTGTTAAGAAATCCTAAAATAAAAAGATGAATTGCATGCAACCAGGGCATTTTACCCTCACAACATCCTCTGCATTAAACCAAAGCATTTCCTCAAGCATAATCATCTTCTGAACTGTGGACTAATTTCCAGAACTTTCTAAGGCTAAGCAGTACGGCCTTTGCTAACACTTCTGGAAGTTACAATCCAGACATTTATAAAGAACCCTGCATTGAGAAAGGCGAGGTTGTGCTGGGCTAAGAGTGATTGGTCCAAATCAACCCTTGAGCTTTATAGTGAGGAGTGAGAATTTGAACTCATTTTTACTTGGCTCTAATCTGAAATGCAATCAGGTATAGTAGCACTTTATCATCCACTATAGAACATTAAGGTTGTTCCATTTATGCTTGACTAAGCTGAATCAGAGCATATCACAGGAATCAGTGCAAAAGCATATTAGTAGGTTTGGCTAGAGAATACACATCAGACTTGTAGTAGATTCCAATTAGCAGTATGAAGAGATGATAAAAATGAAGAGGAGGAAAAATATTCTGGAATGGCTCTTTTATCAAAAAGATGTGATTCATCTGGCAATACAAACAATAATGAATCTGTCTTCAAAATTATTTTTATCCTGAGCAAAACAAGAAATTGAGAATCCAAGGCAATTAGGAAATTATTCCATTCTTTTCAATATATTCTAGACCTAATCATTTTCAGTATCTATTCTTACTGGTTCAGCAATTTTCTTCAATATATTATTAGAAATCAAAATATATGACACTGATGCAGTGATGAGTTGCTATTCCATGACTATTTTACGTAATGCAACTTCTTCATATGATCAGAATATTTGTAGTTATTGTAGTCATTCTATTTTATTTTTATAAATTTATTCTAGGATTTCTGGGCTGATATTATATTTCTCCTCAACCTCTAGTTGGTAATACCCAAAATCTGGAGACGCAAAAAGCCATTTTACATTCTCAACTACCCATATTACATTTTTTTTACAGACTATTAGCCTTATTTCCCTCCCTTCTACCCATTCCTGCCTCTCAGCATGCAAAAATTATCAGAACTCAACTAACTATCTTAGGTGGGTCTGTGACAATCCGCCACGGCTATCTTGCCACTGACAACTCGCCACCGACAATTTGCTGCAGACAATTCACTGTGGAACAACTTGCTGCAGGACAACTTGCTGCTGCAGGACAAGAGTTACACTAATATCAAAGAAATAGTGGAATAAAATAATGAAAGAAAGAATGCAAAAATGAAGAACAGAATGAAATGTGAATTGCAAATTTTTTTAATAATTTTTATTTATTTTAAATAAAGAAATAGAATTGTTAAAATTGTCCCTCATCAAGTTGTCCCATGGCAAATTGGCCGTGGTGAATTGTTCTGCATTGAGTTGGCTATGGCAAGTTGTCCCATTCCAATCTTAGCTAGCAATCCAGTCGTATCCTATCAGTGAACCAGGTTAGACAAGCAGCAAGAGGGGTGGAACACCATAGGAGTTGGGGCGTCACTTACATCATTGATCCTATCTTCTTTACTTTTTGTGACCCCCGCCTACAGATAAACTGTAAACCAATAGGATCAGTTTGTTTTTCATTCTATGCCTCTCCTTCCATTGCTTCCATTCAACTCTCTGCTTCAAACTCATCTGTGGTAAAATAATCCCACATAAAATTACTAAAAGCATAGGACATAATTGGCCAGGAATCAGCAACCTTTTCAGGGCAGATGACCTTAAAACAAAAAGAAGGGAAAAATGCAGAATTTGTGCAGTCTCACTCTCAAATATTGTGAGAGGTTAGTATTTTATGTGATTTCAGGCATTTTTTCCCAATATTTTTCAATTTAATTTTCAGGAACCAGGATCAAGGTATTCATCCATGTCCATGGAAGCACTTACAGCAGTTAACTTTTACAAAGCAGTTAGGCTACTTTATGAGAGGCATTGAGAATATAAGGAGAACTGCCCTATCATTTAAAACAGAAGGGTGAACCTGTGTCTCCCAAAGATGCTGCTGAATTATGCTGTCTAGCAATCCAACCAGTACATCCAATAGTAAGGGATGCCCCTACCCCCATTTATTAATTATGCTGTCAGATCATTTTTTAACATGCCTGCTTCAATTAGTTAATGTATATATTTAAAACATTTAACACAAACAAAATTTGAATTCAGTCTTGAATATTCTTTTAGCCCTATTAATTACTTCAGCCTAGATACATTTTTCTAAAAATCTCCAATAACAGTCACAAATGGCACCATGCTTTACAGTAATCATCACAATTGTTAACATTTTCTGTATGTTTTTTCCAAGGAGAACCTGGCTTTTAAACATATTTTCTATGATCTGATATGATTGGAAAAGATTTTGTAGAAGCTGAAATAAGAGGAAGTCGATATTATTTGGCATAGGATCATCTTAAATACCAAGTAGATGTTCACATTATTTTCATAAAGAGATTCTATATTTACCTCTTGCATTTCCCAGTGTTTGACAATCAAGATCGTCATCAATGAATTCCTCCCCTTGGGTATTTTGGGTATCCTCTCTGTGATTTACAGGGCTGGTCATCTCTTGTTCTTTTTCATTTTGCATCTGAGCATAGACATTTCTTCCTGGTAATTTCCTTAAGAACATAAGGTTTTTTTAAAATAATGTATTGCATTGACTTGATCTACCAAGAGTGACCCATAGGTGGAAGCATCCATTGCAAATATGGTTGTCCATGTGTTCATTCAGACTTCACTGGGCTACTATGAAATACTTTCTACTGTTATGCAACTATCCCAAGCAAATCCATGGTTAAAAATTCCAATGGCATCAAGATTCAGATAATTATCTTGGAATTCTTGTGTATTGCTCAATTCTCTGCATTTACCTTAATATAAAGGAACATAAAAGAGTTTGCGAGCATACAATGCAGCATATTTGGGGCATGTTCAACAAGAGCTCACAAAAGATGATAAAACAACACATAGAGCTGAAGCCAGAAATTTTTTTGTTGGGAATCATGCCGGACATAGTTAACAAAGAATTGAAATATCTGATTGTAAATGTATTGACAGCAGCGAGAATTGTATTTGCTAAGAATTGGAAAAAT
>JAEANM010000302.1:0-39063 GCA_017656035.1 Myanophis thanlyinensis | reverse complement strand
TATATACATACACACACAAACATACACGTATTCACACCCACACGTCATGCCATTGTTTAAATGGTGCATCAGTTGTCAAATACTGTAGGTAGTCTGAAAGAAAGACATCATTCTTGGTAAAACATTCATTTTTATTACAAAGGTTCTTCCCAGTAGTGACTGTTTTAATTTCACTTATTTTAATATGTCTTTCTTAATTTCATTTCATGTCTTATAAGTATTTTACCAGTAAAATAACATACAATTCATATTTATTATAGTATTTTATTTGTTAACGTTTTTGTCTTCTGATTATTAAATCTTTATAAACCTGATAACATACCAAAGCCCTTTAATTTCCCAATTAATGCTTCTACACCCTCTAGTGGATTGTCTAAATTTAAAACTAATACAAAACCATTTGCAAATGCCCTGAACTTACTTTCTTTTTTGTTTAGTTGATTCCTGCAACCATTCATCGTATGGTTTAGACTTCAGTCACCTAATCGTCTTTGTTGCTCTTCTGTGCACTCTTTCTACTCAACATCTTTTTTTGTATCATGATGGCTAGAACTGGATGCAGTATTCCTAGTGTAGCCATACCAGTGTAGCACAATGGTCAATGTCGTATGTCATCACAAAACAAGGTTAATTCACCTGGTGCAAGGTTTTACAGCAAACCAGGCATTCTCCGTCTGGGCTGAAGAGTCAATCCATTGATTGGGAGATTACCCGTCATTCATAGATCCATGTGACTGAGTGGAAGTATAAAAGGGGCCAGGCCCGCCCTCCTGTCCCAGTTCCTACTCAGTCATATAGATCCAACAACTCTTTATCTTAGCTCAAGGAAATTACCACAGAGATTTCAACAAATTTAACTGTGAGTTATCACTGAGAGGTGATTTAATTTAATTTATAAATGTTCCGAATTTGGTCTTCTGACTTTAAGTCCTAGACCCTAGACATGGGGGCAGGGTCCGTGATCTTATAACATGGCAACAATGGATTTCGTCATATCTATCAGAAGCGATTTCATGTGGAAATCATCTTGGTCTGACCCTTGGAAATTTCACAAATGAAATAAGATCCCTGCTGCCGATAATTACTGTTGTGGGGAAGTGCTGGGAACGTTGCCTGTCTCCGCTACCGAGGGGCGGGCGGGAAAGCGTCACGCTCTGCTTCGGATGGCCTAAATTTGAAGTTTTCCTCAGCGCGGCCGAGCCTCGGCGGCAGAGGCTGTTCCTGGCCGGTCTTTATGACTGCGCAAACTCAATAATAGGCTTTTATGAGCGAGAGCTTCGGGACGAGGGCCGTGGTACTGCAGAACCACGGTGCCTTCGGCTTTATCCCAAAGCCTTGCTGAGGTGGCGGGTGATGCGCGTATCTTTAACAGATGCTTTCGAAGAGCTGCGGCAAGATCAAAAAAGGCCAATTAAGCCGAAAGTGGATCTTTGAAGGCTGTGAGCGGCACGCATGGGGCCGTGTTTACACGGCCAGGTGTTAAGATTTCCTCTCTTCGCTACTGGTGTTGGGGCGAGCGATACTGCAACCCGCCATATTAATGAGAAACGCCTGCCATTTTGAGGGTGGATAAGCAAGGTTTCAGGGGCCATTTTGGTCAGAAATCAGATGGCCGCCATTTTGTATATCCTAACCACTAAACAGGCTGAACGAAAAGTTTACAGTCCCAGTCCTAACACTACAGAGCAGTCTGAGGGAAGCAGATTCACAGACCTGACACTATATTTGGGGTAACCTCAATATACGGTCTAGTGGGTCATCATTATCCATCAGATAAGATATACATGTCAAATTCTCCTTCTTATTGTATGTGACATGGATAAACACACCGGAAGTCATAGCAGGGCTTTATCACCACAACCTGGGTGGAAGTGTACCAGGAAGAGAAAGCACATTTCTCAGCCTCAGAAATCAGTTAAAAAGAATAAAAGTTCCTCCAAACCTTCTAGGCAGGAGGAACAAGAGGCCATGCGTCGTCAGCAAGAGATAGGTCAACAGTGGGCCAGCTCCATTCAGACAAGAGCGTCATGCGACCAAAGACCCGCAAACAGCAGACCTCTGTCTCCCCTGAGGGAGGGGCGGTCTCTACATGCGATGTCGCCTTCACCTCCCCCGGAAGGTGCTGTAGGAGAGGCCTCTATGCCTTCTCAAATTCCCCCAGAGCAGATAACTAATGACAATGTGACCTTGTCGTTTAATGAGGCGCCATCCTTGCCTGCTAGTAACACCGTTCAAGATCTGTCTTCCTCATTGGCAACAATGCAGGATAATCTACTGGCACAAATGAAAGACCTCATTACGAACGCCATGTCACAGCAACAAGCAGTGCCTTCCACCAGCACATCAACAGCCGTCCCAGCAGCTCGCTCCTGCAAGCGAACTGCAGCACGTCAGGAGAATGAAGATGATGAAGATTCTGGCTCTTCTTCAGATTCTCTTTGCTCAGGGGAGGAGGAGTTCATTCTGTCAGATGATGGAGAAGATTACTCGGATCCTCAACCAACATCAGGATTATTTAGATCCTCTCTGTTCAGAACCCTCCTGAACAAGGCAAAGGCTATTACATTTTTGTCAGACAAGGCAACCACCTCCACGGAGGGAGAGTGTCCATCACTTCAGGAGACCGCACAACTCCTATTATCTCCACAAACGATCAAAATGGAGGAGGTACCAGCCCCACTGCTCATTACAGACACAGTGCAAAAACAGTGGGAAGTACCAGCGGCTGTCAGACCTCCGCTAAATTCGGAGAAGAAGTTTTATAACCTACTATCAACTTTCGCAGCCGCTCTTGATCCTCTGAAGGTGGATGAACCTGTAGTAGCTTTAGCTACCAATAGTGCCTTAGTGACGGATCCAGTGGATGCCCTACGGAGTGACAAAAAGAAGTCAGAACAGGTATTATGATGGGGACACCTAGCGTCAGCATGGGCGGTTAAAGCCGCATCCTCAGCGTCCTTTTTCAATCGCGCCACGTTACTTTGGCTTCATCAGCTACAAGCCAGGCTACCACTGACGATGTCAGGCTCCACCAGGACGTGAATAAGATTATAGCAGCTGTGGAGTTTTTGGCTGATGCTACCTTGCATGCCGCAAAATTTGCGGCAAGAGCCATCGGTTCCTCGGTGGTAGCGAGGAGGTTATTGTGGTTGAAGAATTGGCAAGCCGACCAAAAGCAGAAATGGAAGTTGGCCTCCTCACCTTTCCAGGGCAACAACCTTTTTGGGGACGCCTTGGTGCCAGTTCTGTCAGAAACCAAGGACAGCAAAAAGAAGATGACATCTGGTTGTAGAGCGACAGATCGTAAAAAAATCTTCCTCCTTTCATCACCAGCCATTTCGAGCATATGACGACCCTGCATTTCCGACCCAGAGATTTGCCAGTTATCGAGTGGATACCTCCTATCGCCCAGACTCCTCTTATCGACAGGACTACTCTTATCGACAGAACCGTCAACAACAACGGCCCTTTCGAGGTAAGCAACAATCCTATGGAAAGAAATTGTTCCGGAGTGACAGGGGCAGACCATATAGACGCACAAAGTGATTCTGGACAGAGCCCTCCCATTGGTGGCTGCCTTCTATTGTTCGCCGAGCAATGGGAGTGTACTACATCAGATGTGTGGGTGAGGCAGACAGTAAAATACGGCCTGACTATTGAACTGGAAGAGGTGCCACCACACAGATTCATAGAGTGCAAATCTTCCAATGACCCTCAACAAAGGAAGATCATGCGCAATGCAATAGATCACCTACTCAACATAGGAGCCATCGTTCCGGTTCCCCAGGAGTTTCAGGGCCAGGGGTTTTACTCCACACTGTTTGTAATCCTGAAGGCTTCGGAAGGTTGGAGACCCATCCTAGATTTGAAGGACCTCAATTTCTATGTGAAATACCATTGGTTCAAAATGCACTCTCTTCTTAGCATTGATACACAGAGGGAATTTTCTATCATCCCTAGACCTGACGGAGGCATATCTTCACGTGCCGATCCACCAGGCCTATCAACAGTTCCTCAGGTTTGCCTATCAGGGTCTCCACTTTCAGTATCAAGTGCTCCCGTTCGGACTGTCATCAGTGCCCCGCGTCTTTACAAAACTTCTAGCAGTTGTCATCGCACACCTTCACCTCAAACCAATACATGTCCATGCGTATCTGAATGACATTCTAATTCAGTCAATGTCAGCAGGGGCAGCACGTTGAGAGCTCCAGGTCACTATAGAGACACTTCGACGTCATGGGTTTTCAGTCAATATGGCCAAGAGTCATCTACAACCCACGACGCGTCTTCAACATCTGGGAGCAGTCATCGATACAGAGCAAGGGCTAGTCTACCTGTCACAGGACAGGAAACAAAGTCTGGTGGCTCTTGCCAAGCAAGTGCTACGTCAAGCAAGACCATCATTACACCAACTCTCCCAGCTCCTGGGGAAGATGGTGTCCTGCTTCAATATCGTCCCGTGGGCCAGGCTCCACTCACAACCTCTACAGTGGCTCCTGCTGCCCTATCAGCACAGGGGCATCAGTCATTCGTCTTTCAGACTTCACATGCCACAGGAAGTACTCCGATCCATCCGTTGGTGGACACCAACCAACCTCGACAAGGGCTTCCTTTTTTGGGAGCCCACCAGGACAGTACTCACCACAGACGCAAGCCTGCAAGGCTGGGGGGCTGACCTACAACACCACATAGCCCAGGGGCGATGGACTCAGTCAGAACTAACACACAGCATCAATTGGCTCGAACTGAAAGCAATTCGCCTGGCTCTCCTCGAATTACATTCATTGGTAGAAGGTCACCACGTGTTAGTTCTGACCGACAACATCTCTGCCAAGGCCCATGTAAACAGACAGGGTGGTACAAGGTCCCAAGCGATGATGGACGAAGCTCGCCGCTTGATCAACTGGACAGAGAGTCACCTTTTGTCCCTGAGAGCAGAACACATCTCAGGGGTCACAAAATGTGAGAGCGGACTGGCTGAGCAGAACTATGATAGATCATGAGGAATGGGAGCTGCATCCAATGATATTCCAACAGCTCCTAATTCGATACAGTCCGATGTCGATCGACCTCTTTGCCACTCCCCACAATGCCAAACTGATGAGATTTCTCTCCTGTTACCCATCACCGGGAGCAGAGGGGGTGGATGCGCTGAGAGTTCCATGGCCACAGGGTCTCCTCTATGCCTTTCCGCCTCTTGCCCTCATTCCCAGGGTCCTCAGGAAGGTGAGGGAAGAATGTGCGCAGATCATACTGATTGCCCCCTACTGGCCACGGAGACCCTGGTTCATGGAACTACTCAGTCTATCAGTCAGGACTCCATGGAGGCTGCCACTCAATCCTCCTCCGCTTGCTCAGGGTCAATTGCTCCATCCAGATCCAGAGTGGCTCAACCTAGCCGCCTGGATATTGAACGCCGCGCATTGACAGAGAGTCAGGTGTCAAGCAAGGTTATACAGACAATGCAGGCTTCCAGCAGGCCCTCAACAAATAGAGTTTATGAGGTCACCTGGCAGGCTTTCAATAGGTGGTGTCTAGGTCATCCGACCACCCCGACGCAGGCTTCAGTTCTTCACCTGCTGGAGTTCCTTCAGGAGGGTTTAGATAAGGGCCTTAAGCCCAATACTGTACGTCGTCAAGTGGTGGCAATAGCTTCAGCAATTGACTGTGGATCCGGGGTACCACTGTCAAAACATCACATGGTAACCAAATTTTTAAAAGGTGCTACTAATCTTAGTTCCCCAGTTATACATCGGTACCCTACATGGGACCTTCCGTTGGTATTGCAAGTGTTGACCCAGGCTCCGTTTGAGCCATTAAGTTCTGCCCCTTTAAAAATCTTAACTTGGAAAACAGCATTTTTAATTGCTATCACAACAGCTAGACGTATTTCTGAACTTTCTGCACTTTCAGTAAGGAAGGATTTATGCATATTTCATAGGGACCATGTAGTACTGCGATTGGATCCAACCTTCTTGCCTAAGGTCAACTCCACCTTTCACAGAGGGCAGGAATTGGTTCTTCCCACCTTCGGCCTAGAATCACAACAGTCCCTTCAGGATAGTGGGCATCCCCTAGATGTGCGAAGGGTCCTCCAGACGTACATACAGATGACACAGCCACATAGGCATACAGAGTCTCTATTTGTTCAATTCCATCAAAACTTGTTAGGCCGTAAGGCATCTTTCACTACGATTGGAAGATGGTTAAGGGCTACCATAGCTTTAGCCTATAAGGAACATGGTCTGCCATCACCAGCAGGGGTTATGGCTCACTCCACGTGGAGCGCAGCCACGACAGCAGCATGGGCTACACGGACTCTGATCGATCAAATATGTAAGGCTGCTACGTGGTCATCTCCTTCTGCATTTATAAAGCATTATAGAATTGATACTTACACATCTTCGGATGCAGAGTTTGGTAAGAATGTTTTACAATCTGTTCATGATAATAAAGTTTAGTTTTGTTACCCACCCTGGTGTCATACAATGACTTTGATAAGTCCAATCAATGGATTGACTCTTCAGCCCAGATGGAGAAAGAGGCGTTGGTACTTACATGATATGCTCCTTCTCGTCGGCTGAAGAGTCAATCCATTCCTGCCCAAGGAGGGTTTATAAGGTTCATGCTGGAGCATGAACAAGTGCAGAATTAATAGCGTCGCTACACAGCATTGTAGTATAAGTGTTTCAGAGCTATCATTGCACATCGTAGATAGAGTCTAAGACAATCGATCAGACTTCGTAGCAACTAGGACAGGAGGGCGGGCCTGGCCCCTTTTATACTTCCACTCAGTCACATGGATCTATGAATGACGGGTAATCTCCCAATCAATGGATTGACTCTTCAGCCGACGAGAAGGAGCGTATCACGTAAGTACCAACGCCTCCTTTTCTGGAGAAAATGAATGTGATCTCTCACTAAAAGGCTATATATTTCCAGAAGTACTATATGAAATTATGTTGTGTGAACATGTCTTTCAGGATGGGAGAAGTACAGGTGGATTAATTGTTCATAAGCATCAAAACTCATTGTAGTAATGTTGTTGATTTAGAACTGAAGTGGAATTATTGTTGATGGTTTCCGAGATGCTCAAGATTTGTCCAGGAATCTCTGCTCCAGTTTGCAAATCAGAGCAAATATTTTCCTGGTATATCTTAGTAATGAGGATAGAGATGTTTCTGCTAGCCAGGAAGCTAGTAAGAGTCCCAGAAATAATCACTGGCAACTTTTCATAAAGTTTTAGAAGGAATTGATTATTTGATGTCTTGTGCACACAAAGGCCTGATGGATATATAAAGTTCTTTTTTGTCCTATACACATATAGGACACCCCATGACCTAATCTTAGTATTTCTTATGGGGTTGGGACAGCTGAAAATTCTTACACGTTCCATTAAATGGATCAGATTACAGCTGTGACAGGAGGCCAAGATTCTCAGTGCAAGAGCTCAGAGTCCTGATATGAGGCCAAATGTTCGGGGGTCACATATCTGAAATCCTCCCCATGAAACTCAATATCAAGACGGATCAGTAGTGCTCACCACGTGAAGCTAATATCTTCCTGTACTGTCAGACTTGGTCTAATCAGCCAATCAGCTTTGAGAGAGCCAAGTTAAGATGTTAACCATATCAGTTCCAAAAGAACAAGGGCCTGTAGAGCCAGGTTGGTTTAAAAACATTCCGCAGGTGATAGCTACCTCAACATTATGGGAAAGAAACCTGGGGCAAATATGATTGCGCCCTTGCTACAGTTGTGTTGCTACTTACAAAAGTAACTTTCACTCCTAACATTTCCAGAAGCAGTTTTAAAGCCACTTTTGTTGTGCCAGTTTTTAAAAGCAGCCAGGAGGTCACCTGTGTCATGTTTAGTCATTGTTATATCCACAGAAGGAATACAGTACATATATTTTATTGTGACCCACAGGGGTCCCATTACCCTGCAACTCAAAGTCCAAGCAAAGCCTGTTCTGAATTAATAGAAGGCCAATAAATTCCTTAGAAATACACCATCACTATTATATTACAATATGAAATAGCCCATTAAGTAAAGTAGTATTTAAAGCCACAGGACACAGTGGTTAGAATGCAGTACTGCAGGCTATTTCTGCTGATTGCCGGCTGCCTACAATTTGGCAGTTCGAATCTCACAGATAGACTCAGCCTTCCATTCTTCTGAGGTGGATAAAATGAGAACACAGATGTTGGAGACAACATGCTGACTCTGTAAACTGCTTAGAAAGGGCTGTAGAGCACTGTAAAGCGGTATATAAGTCTAAGTGCTATTGCTATTACTAAAGATGCTGAGCTTGTCAGCTAGAAAGCTGACAACCTGGGTTCAAGACCAAAGCACTGTGCAACGGGATGACCTTTGGTTTAGCTTGCCAACCTAAGTTTGAAAACATGCAAATATGAATAGATAAATAGGTACCACTTTGTTGGGAAGGTAACAGTGTTCCATGTGCCTTGACATAATAGTCATGCTGGCCACATGACCATAAAAATTTCTTTGGACATTGCTGGCTCCCTCGGCTAAGAAATGGGGATGAGCACTGCCCTCCTAAAGTCAGACACAACTGGACAGGAGAAACCTTTACTTTTATTTTGTCTAATAAAAGCTCTACTAGCGAAGTATCCTACATTCATAACAATTTCACATTTAAATTACACAGATTATATAGTATCTTTCTTTTGTTTTAAAAATGTAGCTTCACAGAAAAAGCCAATTTGGGTTCATTATCTGGGTTTATGCCTGGGTAACAATAAAAGTGTAACAAAAATCAAAACAGAGAAGAAAACTAGTCTAGTACATCCAGAGGTTTGTTCCAAGTCAGTTCCAGATGTGGAATTATGAGGCCATGGGCTAAAGGCAGGGCTAAACTTAAATGTTTAATTTAAAAAAAAAAAAAACAGGATTCATAAATTCAGAATTGATTCATTCAGAGATTCAGAATTGATTCATTAATTATTAAGACTTAATAAAGTTGTTATCTCAGAAACAGATTAAAATGGATGTTGTATGCTGAAACTCCCATTTTCTATAAGAATCCGGTGAAAAAGTTGTTTTGATTGTTGTGGAGTTCAAGGTAACACTGAGAAATGGCTTGCTATCACCATCCTCTTTAAGAATGCGCTCCCTTATTAACCTTAATCAAATATTTTTCCAGTTTCTGTCATGTAAATTTCTGGCTCTTGACATCTCTTTGTTTCTATCCAGTTTGGCAACTAGTAGAAATACGATGATCAGAATCTGAATAACAGAAAATAATTTTTATCTTCACTCTGCCAAACCCTTATATTAAAGCCTATTAAATGGCTATATTTGGCTAGGAAAAAAAATATTGTAAACAGAAAAAATAGTAAACAAATTACTATATACTATAGTTTATAGAATATACTTTATAGTGTATACAGATGCTATAAAGGTTTGATCTTTTGCCAAGAATGTAAAATGGCCAATTTCTCCATCAAGAAAAAACAATCCTCACTTTCCAGTCACTTCCAAGACCATATTCTCTTCTTCAAATTTTAGGAGTAATTTTATTTTTTTTTCTTTATATCGAATTCAATTTCCACTATCAAAAACATAAAAATAACCTTCCTTCTAACAAAGGTAGAAGGCCAAAATGGTTAAATTGAAAAACATTACCATGGTTCAAAGGTTTTTACTGCATGATCAAATTCAATGTTACAATCAGAAGAATTCAATTAACTGCAGCCCATTCTTAAGATGTTTATTTCAAAATCTTCAGTAAGAACATGCAAAATTACAACCTTACCTGTTAAGCAATTGCCTTTTTTTGAAATTAAGACCATAAAACTTGACCAAAGTTATTTGCCATGCTCTGATAAAATGTTCCTGTTCTTGATGAAAAGGAACTTTTTAAATACCAGTAGTGGAAAAAGTATTTTGTTAAGGAAATCGAATGGAATATTTTAAATAGCAAAATAACCCTTTCATAAAAGCCCAGTCTTTAAAACTTTAAAGGATATAACAATACTTGTTGTCCATACCTTGTTATCTCCTTTGGAGGAGGAAGATGAAGAGAAAGAACATGGGCCGTGGTCCCAAGCAACATCTACATAATATGCCTACAAGGTTAATACTTACTCTTTTCATGCAAGACCACAGTAATACAGAAACTGTTTTTGCTGCCCTTTGCTTCTTGGAATATATTCTTAGATTTTGCATGTTGGCCAAGTGTGCATACAATGTGCACCTCGGTGATGACATTCTGAACTGGAAAGCTGCTTAATTGGCACATCTGTAATAGATATGCTCTCGATGTTTCTGTCAGTTAGTTCTGCTACTTTGAATAAAAACCTTTATTTGGCCTCAGGTTGGAGTACGAGAGGAAAAATCAAGTGGAGTTCCACATTTTATCTGACCAAGTTTGAGCCACTGAAGCAAGAGTAGGCAAAGAGGAAGCAAGCTTTATCTGTCTCAAATCCCTTAACCCCCTTCTTCCTGGGCATCTATGTGGGCGTGTCTCCTGCAATTCTCTGTTCTTTTAATATATTTCCTGAGCAATATGACAAAATGCATGTATACCCTTATTCCCACCAGTCTTGAAGGCCTGCTGGAAAAGCAAAAGATCTATTTCATATCCAAGTATTTTACATATAACTATATAGAAAGTGGTCTCTACTTATTGTGGGGACCTAATGATGGCAGACAAAACTAGCGTAGAGCACTTAAATCTGAAGAGGGAGGTGAGTACTGGATTAAAATCCCATTCAGCTGTGAAGGGTGACTTTGAGTAGCCACTGTTCTGAATATAATCAAAGGAGTGTGAAGGGGATAATGATGGACACTCAGTTCCTTTGAAAAAGAATAGGTTAAACATGTATGTGTGAAAGGCACCTCTTTGTGGGAGAGCTACTTCAATAATGACAGAAGTCCCTTTAGTTTTTTACAAAGATTTGATAGTGTAGCTTTGAATTTGCTTTGCTTAAGATTTAAGAGTCAGATGAGTATATTTAGAAATGTTGGCAATTCTCAGCAGTCAATCTATTGCCAGACCCTACCAGTACAGCTCATATCTTCCTGAGATAAGGTGGGTGGTGGAAATTTGAAGTCAGTGTCCTGTGAGCGTGAGTTTCAACACTTGTGTGAATTATTTGAAAGCCAATAGAGGGAGTATATTTAAAGAATTCCTTCCTTTATTCCTTCTGTGCTTTGATTCATCACATCCGCTCATTTCCTCTTCCTGTTAAGATTTCCACTAAGGATTTCCTCAATGCTTTTTGCTGAGAAAAACTTAACATGCCAAGCCTGTGGCATTTTGGTGGAGGCTTAGATACTCTATCTGCCCACTACTTGATGAAAAAACCCATAGTAAGTGTGTGTGTATAATAGTTGGTTTTTTGCATTTAACCTTTATGGATGATGGGTAAAGAAATGGTACTTTCCCTCCCTCCCTCCCCCCCCCCTCTCTCACACACACCCCTCCTGGTCTTTGCAGCTTCCATTTACAGTGGCTGCATTTGCCACTAAAGGGTTGGAAAAGCTGGGGAAGTAGTCTCAACAATTGTACTATCTTTTACAGCTGCATAATCAGCTTAGTTTTTAGCAGAAAGTAATTGGGATATGGGAAGAGGGTAGTTCAATCCTCTGCTTTCTCAGAATGGGTTTCCATTCTCTCTTTATTTTTATTTAATTTTATTCTATATATCCAGGTACTCATCTCAAACAACTCTGTGAGGCTAATCACATTTAAAACCAGCAAAATGCACAACCAGCCAAGATAAAACCATCAACACAACCATTTTAGAGTCTCCCACTGATAGGCCAACCTTCCTGCCCGCAAACACAAGGAGAAAAATGCGGAATTAGTGCACACTTACTCCACTTCATACAGTATATAGACTTTATACTTTTAGACCACCTGAAGAAATATGTTCTTTTCATATTAGTACTCCGTACTCCATAGATAAAGGAATGTATCAAATGAACTCAAAGTTTGAAAATTCTGGGTAATTCAGAATAAGAGTTGGAAGGGATGTTGGAGGCTTTCTAGCCCAACCCCCTGGTTGAGAAGGAGACCCTATACGATTTCAGACAAGTGGCTCTCCAGTCTTCTTAAAAACTTCCAGTGATGAAGCACCCACAGCTTCTGAAGGCAAGCTGTTCCACTGTCCTCACTGTTAGGAAGCTTCTTAGTTCTAGGTTGCTTCTCTCCTTGATTAGTTTCCATCCATTGTTTCTTGTTGTGCCTTCTGGTGCTTTGGAAAATAGATTGGCTGTTCAATTTAATGGAATACCATACCCAATATGGGATAGATGTGTACCTTTCCTCTAGATCAAGGTGTCAAACTTGCAGTGTCATGTTGCTGTCATATGATGTTTCGGGATGTTTTTTCCCTTCACGGACCTGGGGTGGGCATGGCTGGCACATGATGCATCCTGCCCACAGGCTGCCATTTTGACATCCCTGCTCTAGATGTGTATGATTGATTCCATTCATATAGCTACACCTGATGGCTACTATGGACATCAAGAAGCTTTCACATATAAATATCCCAGTGCTACCAGTCAAATGATATTTCTCAGCTATTCCTTACTATTCTCCCTCAGTTCTTTTCTGGTAAACAAAAGGACAGAAAAAATAGGCAGGAAAATGGTGAGCAAGACAGGGGAAAATAATTGTTGAAACCCACATCTGGAAACATCCTAAATTCAGTAGTCCTTTGAAAAGCTTCTCATTGGGAGGTTTTCAATGTGTCTTCTGAGGAATTTTGGGTTTTTAATTATTTTGTGTCAATTATTACAGGTCTATTATAAAGCAAACAAACCAAAAAACCCACCTAGAAACTCTTCACTATGATCATAAATCTTAAAACAGTGATAACTGTCATCACTTCCTGTTTGCCCACCACTGTCCTTAATATTAGAACATTATAGTAATATTAGAATATTATTACTTCGGCTTGAATTCATAGATACCATTTGAAACAAAGGCATTTCTTTTCCATTTTTTAAACATATTATACACTATAGCTACATTACACTTTTAACATGAATCTTAATCCCACGCTCAGAACTTAATATCTATATGAGGATGTCATATTGACATTTGACTTAATTGTACTTAATTGTGCATTCATTAAATACTGTATATTCATTCTACACCGAAATACCTTGAATTACTCCTTTTCCCGGTATCTGAACATGTGGTTTACTTTAGCTTACATTCATCACTAATGTGCTATATTTGAAACATATTTCTTTTGACTAATCTTCAAGGCAATTTCCACATTCAATAATCAATATTCAATTATAGCAGACAATTGAAATATTGAATTAACTGGAGAATCAGAGATATGCATGCCAGAACTCACAACTACGGGAAACTCTGCTCAGCAAGAATGCCACAAAAATGTAGGTCAAACGCTTGGAGTCCAGCTGACTCATGTCTTGAAGAATTACATTTGCCAGGAGAACCAGCTGGATAAATTTAATTAGCATACTCTCCTAGCTATCATTGTAACATCCTTGACCAAATCACAACCTGCTGTGGGCTGCTTGAGTTGCACCTGGCAACTGAGCTGAGTCAGCATATACTTGTAGATGAACTTTTTCAAATAACAAAGGTGCAGATTTGTTTTTACTTAGGAGTTTCTACAAGGAGGGCTAAATGGAGCCTGTTGCATGAAAACCTACTTCTTTTCTATAGAGAACAATCTTTACTTTGAAACGTTGAGAAGCAATTGGTGCAAGCGGCAGACACCAAACCATTTCTATATTCTGTGTAGGAAGAGTTAAATAGGAGACGGCTGACATTTCAACATTTTTGCATCAAGGAACTATCTTTTTCAAGGGTGCCTCCATTTCCCCCCCCCCCCAAGGATGTATCCAGAGGGTAGCATTTTTGCCACTAGGTGGGTCTGGATAGGGAGCAACACACTTCAACTTAACTCTAGCAGGAGCAGGTGGGTCTGGAGAATTTCCATCTTTAATTGTGGCTTGCAGTACTCCAAATAGAACTGGTGTGTGATTTGGGGGTCATCCTGAACCTACAGCTCCTGCTCCAAGAGCAGATAGTACATGCTGTACACCAATTTATGCCTTGGTCACCTCCCAACTGGATGACTACAATGTGCTATACATGAGGCTGTCCTTGAAAAGTACTTAGAAGCTCCAGCTGGTACCATATACACTGGGGTGGGCAGTTACATGCATGCCTCATTCAGCACATTGACCTTTATTCCTCAAACTCCAGTGGTTGCCAGCTGAAGCATACTGAGCTCAACTCAAGGTGCTGGTAGTCACCTGTCAAGGCCTTTGTTCTTGGGTTACTTGCGGGACCATCTCTCCCTGGGGTTGTCTTTTCTATTGTGGCACCCATCTCTGAAACATCATTCGTTCAGAGATTTAAACTTCTCTGACCCTGCTGGCTTTCAGTAAGACACTGAAGACCTAGTTTTTGTTACCAAGCCTGGGCCTCTGGGTTTGGGGTTAAGCTTGTATCATGGCTGTATTATTTTGGTTGTTTATCTTTGTGACGTCTTATTGATTGGTTTATGTTCCCAGAGTTGTTTTTCAGATGGGCAATCACATACATTGAATGAATATAGAGCTGTCATTTTAGAGTATACCTCATCAGTGGTGCAGTTCAGTAGCATCAGCAAAAGTCACAACTTCTCCAAAGCCTTTACGAGATCATCCATAGTTTTGGAATTTGGTCCAATTAAAAGTCTATTGCTAGAGCATTTTTGGAAAGGGCTTTATAGGCCCTCCCTGGTCAAGAATGGCAGCAGTGGGATGTGCATTTGGAGATATTTTTTTTAAACAAAGCCAATATCCAAATCAGTGCCTAGAGTTGCTGGGAGTTAGAAGGCATATATACTGTATATTTAATGAATTTATTGTTTAGTGTAAACACTTATACAGTGGAATAGCAAACCAATCACTTGTGCCATCCCAGAAGTTGTGCTTCCTGCTGTATGCAATTTCCTCAATTAGACATGGTTGGCAACTGGCATGCATTTATGATCGCAGCATCCTGGGGTCCTGAAATTGTCATTTGCAACCTTCCTGGGGGGGGGGGGGGGCTTCTGACAAGCTGGATACACCAGATTCACATGGTTCACTTAACTGCAGTGGTTCCCTTAACGAATTCTGGCAAGCAAGGTTATAGAATCATGTGTGACTCACTTAACTGCCTTGCTTAGCAATACAAATTATGGGCTCAATTGTGGCCATTGAGGACAATACTTAATACTGTGTATGCTTTCTTGAGATCCACAACAGAGGCCCTTCTTACATTTTCCTCTGGCATGAATAGTAGGCATTTTTCTCTTCCTCCCCCTCCTCCCTTTTCATACTTGAAGAAATAGCCAGAGTTTAAATTGCTTGAAAGAACCTGCCAGTATCTTTTCACTTAATCCCACTTCCTGGTTTTAGCTCAGCCGCTTCCTCGTTCAGTCTGATTGAGATGGCCTGTTTTTTTCTGTTTAATAACTGAAGATATACCGTACTTTCTATAACTAAAGGTATATACAGTATTGGTAAAAACACATCCAGGACTGTAGTGAAAGAACCAGTGCCAGTTGGAAGGGAAAACAGATCAAGGCACATCTTGCCAGTCTACCTGCCTAAGTTCTGCAATTGTGGGAACAGTTTTCCCAGGAATCATCCACACTGGGGGGACTTGAAAAGCATATTGCATAATTAGGAAGAGAGTGAGAAAACAGGTGACCACAGGTAGAATATCTTGCACCTACATTCTGGTGAAGGATGATGACTTTGATCCTATTTTAGTCGAACTGGAACCATTCCCTTCTACTTCGTTAGCTTTAACACATGTGAAAATATTTCTGAAACTTCTGGAAGTTTCCTGTTAAAAAGACAAAACTGGAGCTTCTTCTTATAATGTTACACTTCAAAGGAAGTTGTTAAGTGTTTGCCAATTGCTTTCTCTTCTTTTACTGGGTTTCATTTGCTACTGCTTTGAGTGAAAGGAATATGAATAAATAAATCTCCATAGCCCTTTTACAAGAATATTTCTTGGATGTTTCAAGATGACACAACCTATGTATCTTTTGTGAATTAAACAATTGTGTGGAAGGACATAAAGTTGCACTTATACCATCATGTAAGCCCTAATTCAGCTGTTTTAAGAATTTTCTCTACTCCCTCCCTTACATGTTCAATTCATGATTCTATGTTAATATTGTCATTCTTGACTATCATTTACCATGTAAAAGTTGACTAGGTTGTCTCCTCCAAGAATTACAGATCAGAAAGAACCTATCAAGAGGCCTAAAAGAATAGTTAAAAGGAAATGTTGCTGGACTTGAATATTAAAAGAATAATGAGTGATTAAATAGCAGGATATCTCATTAGAAAACATAACTAAACTATAATAACCAAAGAATAACATTGTTGTGGATGCAAAATAAAACTGAGCCCAACTCCCAATGAATGCTAGTAGTTATTCACTGTATTTGAAGTAGACTTATTAAGAAAGAAGGAAAGAAAATGACTTGTTTCTTTCAAACTCTATTAGGATGAAACAGAAGACTAAGATGAAGTCTGGGGAGGAAGAGAAATAGTGCTCCAATAGGTTCATTGAAGCAGAGATGATACAAGCTAAAAAAAAAAAAAAAAAAAAAGCTGAGGGTCATGGCAGAAGGAAGGACATGCAGTTATACATAATTTCAATAATTCTTATTACCAAAGGTCAAGTCTTCCTATAGTCTTATTCTATTCAAATTGCCAATGATAGCCTAAGACAAAAAAAAATTGCTTGGCTCACCTAGGAAGTTCATGGCAAGGGACAGGGATTGATTCAAGGATGTAGCTGGGATTCCCCAGTCTTCCTCATACAGTTCCTTAGCTTAGCCTTTGTTTATTTCAACAATGTGCTTAGTTTACACATGCATGAATGACATCTCCCCATTACTATGTTTTGAATAATTGGGAGTTAGAAATCCTTTCTTATCTGTTTTAGCTGTGGTGGCGTTGTGGTTAGAATGAAGTATTGCAGGCAAACTCTGCATTCTATTGCCAGGACTTTGATCCTGATTTGACTGGCTTAAGGTTGATCTAGCCTTCCAAAGGTCAGTAAAATGAGGACCCAGATTGTTAGAGGCAATATGCTGACTCTGTAATCCACTTACGAGGGCTGCAAAGCACTGTATAGCAGTATAATTCAATATTAAATTATAAATAAACTAGAAGAAATATTGTTACAATACTAAGGGTTGCATTAGGAAGCACATTGACTGTTCTAATGTTCTAGCTGCACAATTTATTTTTAATGATGGAATCACTGGCTGAAACATACATTAACAAAACATAAGTTGTCCTATTCATGTAACATCTATGCCAAACTGTTACAATTGATTTTGTAGATTACATTGTTTCTATTCCTTCATCTTTCTGCTGTAACAATTGCAACCAATTCTACCTGGGACAAACATCACATCAATTAAAAATCAGGATCCAGAAACACCGGCTGGCAGTCAAACACCACAATACCAAATCCATGAATCTCTACCCCAGACTGACACCAAACAGCAGCAGTTCAATTGGAGCAACAAAAAAATCATTGGCCATGCTACTATACGCCACATCGAAACCTAGCACTCCACAAGCAATTATGTTACCTAGCCTGGTAACAAAATGTTCAGAAACCAATCTGCAAACTCAGAGAATGACCCTTCATCTTTACCCTATACCCGAACTACAGATATTTGCCACTGAATAAAATGTGCAAATCACATATCAATAGCTGGGTTCCCACAAGACACCGAACTACAAATGGTCAAACTGTAATTTAATTGGCTCTAGTCCATAGTTACATCCACAAGGATGATCTAAAATAGAGGTTTCAAATTCAAGGCCTGTTGGCCATATCCAGCCCGCAGGGTGCTTAGATCTGGCCTGCAGAGCTGTCCTGGAGACAGCGAAGGACTGGCCTGTGCTTCTGCCAGCAAAAAGGGAGCTGGCAGAGGGTTGCAGGAGGCTGTCGCAGCAGAAAACAGAGCTCATAAGGGTCTCCCGAGTTCCATTTTCACTGGCAGAGGGTTGCAGGAGGCTATGGTGGCCGAAAACTGAGCTCACGAGGGCTGCACGCAGTCCTTCTGAACTCAATTTTCACCAGCAGAGCACTTGGACCACCATAGGACCACCCCTGACATGAGATGTTGATGTAGCCACACCCCCTGACCATGCCTCCCCCCCAGGTCAAACACAATCCTATTGTACCCCTCAACTAGAAACATTATCTTATCAATATTCACATTAAAAAACACAGATCAATTTATAAAGGTTTTTTTTTCACATTCTAGGTTTACATGGGGCCACCCCACATCTGATACTTACTGTAATTTTTGCTCCATAAGACGGACCTGACCATAAGATGCATTCTGGTTTTCGGCCATTTTTGGCCTCTGTGCAATTTGTTTTTAGGCTCCGCGCACCCCATTTTCAGCCTGTTTTCCTGGGGTGTGCAAAGGCTGAAAACGGGTGCCAAAGGGTGGGGGCCGGCGGGGCTTCAGCAATACGCACTCCATAAGACATGCAAACATTTCCACCCACTTTTGGGAGATAAAAAGGTGTGTCTTATGGACCGAAAAATATGGTAACTTTATTTTCATTTTAGTCTAGAAGTCATTTCATTCTTCTTCCAAACATGCATAATTGACACAAGGTCTTACAGTTGGGGCTGCTTTTCTGTCTTTATACAAATCAAGTTTCTTTATCCCTGAATGTAGAGCTCGTTTATTTTTGTCAGTATATGACATAGATAGATGTCAACATCATATATCCAAATTGCTAAAAAAAAATGAAATAACTGCTGGATTTTTCTTTGTCATTTGAATTAAAAATGATTCTAATACTCTGGTGTATAAAACATTTTTTCACTCCATCCTTCCTTAAAAGACTGATAGTTAAGGCTTGAAAATGAATACAAGCAGAGTTCATTTAAGTATGTAAAGTACTTTGAACAGATTATATATTAACCTCACTCACACTGGCCACTTTTAAATATGGTAAATTAAAAAGTCAAAAGGCCTAAGAAGTTTCTGAAGGGATTGGAGGTATGGGGAAGAGATACAATTACAATAAAACTACATTTGCCATTTCACTGAAAACGTTCTAGTAAAATCTGCAGCTATATCAAAGATAATTTGCTGTTTCTTATTTTTATACATATTAAACCCTCAAAGGAACTGTGTTGTTTTTGAAAAATACAATCTTCAGTTTGTGCCCAAGGTTTTATTTATTTATAAATTAAAAATTAAATCACAGCTGGTTTCTCATGACTAAGCAGGCTAGTATATATGACCATGACAGGAGAAAGTTGAGAAGGCAGAAAATCTTTTAAGCTCTTTCACATTATAAATATATCAGATGAAAAAATGTAGCAATTTCCTGAGGCCTATTAATGGCACTAGCATATTCTTCCAAGAGAGCACATTCAAGGTATTAAATGACTGCTCCAAGAAACAGGAACCAATTGAATTAAAACATATGAAGCCTTCTAGGAAGAAGCAGCCCACTTGATCCTATGAGCCACATCATCTGAAATAGCCTCCTGTTTCTTGGGACACTCTTTGGAAGAAAAGTCATCAATTTCTTCCTGAGTTACATCATTTGAGTGGACAAACCTATACTGTTTCTGCTTGGTCATTTTAAATTTAGGCTTTTTTCTCAAAGAAGAGCAGACAAGATCAACGTTTCATTGGGTAGCTGCCTGTGCTTTGATTGTATCATTGTGACTAACTTCTTGTTTTGATTGCAATCCATAGATGTCTTTGCTTCTTTTGTTACAATTTCCTTTGAAGGCTGAGCAGATGCTGCTTCCTTCCAAAATATAACAACAGCAAAGTCCAGCAGAAATGTTTCAAACCTTCCTCAAATTAATTTAAGGCTCATGGCAGGACTATCATTTTGAACCACTTTTTAGTATTTTGAGAGGATGTTGCTGGGACTATCACAAAATCAGTGATTTGAAGCAGCGGCCATTGTCAGTATGACTCAACTCCTCCCATGCCACACCTTCAGTAGGAGGCAAATTAGTGAGTTTCTCTCTGCTTCTCCTAGATGCTTAAGGATAACTTCTACTGTCCAAGTGTCACAGGCCTTTCTCTAAAAAAAGAGGCAATTTCCAATGTAAAATTGGCCACCCAATTAAACTAGGATAAATAGTTTACTAGGTGTTAAGAAAAATATCAGATATAGCCTACCATGGCTCAAGTTTGTCAAGAGAACTGATCTTTGCAAATACAGGAGCATTAACATGGCTGTTTAATATCCTTGAAATGTTAAATTGAAGAAAGTTTAAAATTCACGACCTCCAGGAAATCACTATATTGTCTCGGTGGTTTTCATTCATGGCTGTCACCATAATCAACATGTTTTATTTTCTAGAACAATTATGGTGAACCTTTTAGGGATTGCATATCTCTCTATCTCTCTTGTGTGCGGCAGAGAGCTGAAGACCAGCTGGCCAGTGGGGCATCATAACACTGGCAGCTCTGCAGGAGGCAAGATCTTTTTTTTCTACGGGAAGTTGCAACTGATTGACTGAACTTTTTGTTTTAGTCCAACAAACTTGTTTCTCTGCAAACAGACGGCGAAAAACACAACGGAGAAACGTTGCGGAGCTGAGCTGTGGCGACAGCACACATGCTCACAGAGAGGGCTCTGAGTGCCACCTCTGGCACACGTGGAATAGGCTCGCCACCACTGTTCTAGAACATCTTTTCCCAACCTTCCCATGCACTGGACTACATCCGCCATCTATCTTAACCAACTTGAGCAATGCATTTGGAGAGAGTAGTCTGGGAAAGAACTTACAGAGGTTCAGCATAAGACTACAGGGTTATCATAATGCAGGATTCATCAACCCTGGAAAACGTGAGGGAATAGCTTTAAGGATATTCATATTAATTATGCAAATTTATGCAATTTGTATTATTTTGAGATACTTATTTTTCCTGAAAATTTCATGAATTTCTGCCTTTTATTTCTGACCTAATACAAAATCCACCCAAAGACTAACGTTGCAGGATTTTTAAAAAATGAAATCATAATAAAGAGAACTATGGTGCAGTATTACTTGTGGTATCAGAATACTTATACAATAGCCTAAGGCTACCTGAGGAATTAGCATTAACTATTCCTTCAGTTTCTATGACTGCCCACTTGACACAACTGTTTCTTAAAATAACTGTAAATAAAAAAGTTAAAAAAACATCATACTCAGGATGACTGTAAGGTATATAATTACATCACCAAAGCCAGACAGTCTAGCTCACTGTCCAGAAGGAGAACTAATCTTCAACACTTTACAAAAGGCCAACAGGTTCAGGGACCATCTGAATCTCAGAGGGTACACTGCTCCATAGGGCAGGTTCTGTGACAGAAAAGGCATTCTTCTGGATTCCCATCAGAGGACAATGTTTAATAAAAGACCCTTGGAGAATGCTCACCCTGTCAGATCTCATGGAATTGCAGAAATAATTGCACAGGCATTCTTGCAAATTACCCACCCTTGTGCCATGAAGGGCTTTACAGGCGATACACCAGTAACTGGAATATCGCCCAAAATCCAATGCAGCTCACCATATAGAGGCTACATGGGAATATTGAGGCACTCCTAGAATTGTCTGATCTGCTTGCAAGATCACTTGCAAGTTTCAAATGATCTTCAAGATCAATCTTACTAGAAAGCATTGCCACAATCCAGATGGATGGTGACCAGGGCATAAATGATGCTGAATAGTGCCTCTCACTCTAGAAGCATGCATAATAATACTAATAATAATACTAACAATAACAATAATATTCATAAAAACCTTCCAAGCTACGGCAGCTACCAGCTTTTTCAAGCAGTGGACAAGTCTAGGTATCCTTCTTTTCAATTAGTGATTAACATCTCAGCCAAACTCTACTACAGTCTCAGAATAAATCTCAAACTCCCTCTCAACAGGTCCACTTGGGTGGAATAATCTAACAGGTCCTACCTCCTTGAAGCGGGAGATGGCTGTGGAGAACTTCGAAGTCATATAAAAGTCATCTGATTATGACAAGGGACTGATCTTAATTTTCCCCATATCCAAATTATTTTACCACAATCCCAATATAAAAAAATAATTCTAGAGACCTCTGCTGTGCATTAGGCCCTCAATAATATGGATTACTTCTGTGGTTGCCATGGTGAGCATACATTCCTAAGACACCTCTATGCATCCAGAAAAGGCAGTTCTGAACTTCCCAGCATCATAACGCTAGGAAACTCCACCACTAATCTGATCAACTTTGACCAAATCTGGTGAGGAAGCTGGCATAGCCAAAGCAATCCAAACTGATTCCCAATTTCACTAATGACACTTGTAGTATGGTGTCCCTGAATGCCACAAGAATCCTCCAGGTAATAATAACCACATCCCTGATTCCTATTTGGGGATTGTGGCTGATCTCAAACTAAGAGAAAATCTTCAAAGCTTTTTAAGCTCTAGTTAACATCTGCACTATTCTTTTGGAATTCATATATACTATGAGCATGCTATATATACAGCCTCACATGCCTATAAAAATGGTCTTGTATTGTGTTGATATATATGATACATACATACACATACAAGACAAGACCATTCTTCATTCTTTGTTCCTTCTAAACAATACAATCAAGGAACTACCAACTCAGACAAACAGGCTTACAGTATAGAACAGCTTAATCAAGGAACCACCAAGACCACTCCCAACAAGACTGATAGACTAAGCCACTAATATTTAAAACAAGCAAACCCCACTTCCTTCTAGCATTGATGATGTTACCTTGCTTGGTAATGAAACATTTGTAAGAAAACAACCAAGCTCAGAGAGCACTAAGAACAGAAAGGTATCAGGATGGCACTCAGAGTAATCTTCCTAACACATTTCAGACAGCTTTCAAGAAGCTAAAAATGTCAATTTTGAAATCAGTCACTGCAGAATTTCCACACGATTAAGGGCCTAGCAATGAAGGGATATAAAATAAAAACTAGACAAACCATAAAGAAACCATAAAAACAGTACTGATGCTGACCTAAAAGAAAAGGCAGGCTTTTCTCTTTTTGTTTTTCCCTTTTCTATCTGGAATCTTTAGTCCCCTCTAGTGTCCAATTTCTGAAATCACAAAGTGTCAATTTCTGTTATGACTTTAAACATTTTGGTTCCCACAAAGGTGTTATCTATTTATATATAATTATTTCCAAAATCTTATAACAAAAGCACTAGTATTCCAAATGTGTGTGGGCCCTTTATTTATAACTTTGAGTTAAACTCTTATTTAGCTTTTTGTCATTTATTTCAAATTCTTTGAATCTTAGATTTATACTTAATTCTTCTTTTATTCTGCAATGAAGGTAGCCACACCAGATGATTTTGCTAACTGGTCATTTTGAAGTTCCCTATTAGTTTTAAGATAGTTAAATAGTTAATTTCCAAAAGCGATCTGAAAGAGGTTAATCCAGTGACCTTAACAAGACTCCACCACTGTTGAGTTTGATAGTTTCTCTTCATCTCCTTGTGCTTAAACTCATGTGAAACTGCTATCCCATGGTCTCCTCGTGAGGAGCAGTCATCTGGAGCAGAAGTGGGTAATCACTTTTCCTCTCCTTTTCCAAAGGGGTCTGTGGGATCAGCCTACTCACCTGTCCCAGGGTCCTGGCTGTTATATTATCTCTACTTGTTTGGAGATCAGCCTACTCACCTGTCCCAGGGTCCTGGCTGTTATATTATCTCTACTTGTTTGGAGATGTGTTAGCTTGTTACACCTCAGTTGGAAGTTGATAAATTCAATATGTTCAAAGCAAAAAATTGATTCTACAAATTATTTGGAGATAATGGATTTTTTTTTAAACAAAAAAACCCCCAAAAATTTACTGTACCTGTATTATAGTTTGAAGAACAAATTTAAAATGAATTTAAGTTTAATGCAGACATATCAGAAGACCAGACCATTCTTCATGCTTTGTTTTTCTAAACAATACCTCATTCAAGGAACTACTGACTCAGACAAACAGGCTTACATTATACAACAGCTTAATCAAGGAATCACCAATAATTTGAAGAACAAATTTAGAATGAATGTAAGTTTAAGCTACATTGTTAGCAATTATAGAACTTGTATTATTTTTTGAATCTAAAATATGGAAAGTGAAATAAAACATTACAAACACTTATTGTAGAGTAAGAACAGTGCAAATAGTCCCTAACGTATTGGCCTGGTATTGCATTAAACTTGTTTATTTAACTGGTGTTAAGAGACTGCTTTATGGAGGCACAATATTATCAGAACTGACAAGAGACTGCTTTATGGAGGCACAATATGATCAGATTCAATTTCCGAAGCCTTTGCACCCGCTCAAATTCCTAACAATTCCTTAGAAATGGATAAGAAATATGACTGAGCAGATACATCAGTTTGTTGTGACAGAATAGATATCCCTCTTTAAAAACACTTCCACAACTGAGATTTTTTTTCTAACATTTTATTATTAAAAGTGTTCAGATATTTGTTTGCCAAATATTTGCGCACAAATGTCCATCAGAGAGTTTTTGGGGCTCTCTAAGCAGCTTTGAACAGGCACCTGAAGAATGTCACACACGAGACAATGGTCTCCTACCGCAAAGCCCCCAGAAGAAGCCATTTCTTGTTCCATGCCAATTTCTTTGATCAGACTGTAAGGGAACTGAGCATCAAGGTAAAAAAGACATCACGTCAGAAATCTGGCACAGACTTTGCTTTGGACACTGGTAAAAAGCCAATTATGAAAAATTCTTGTGGTTGAAGGAGACTTGGATAGGCACTGCAAGTGAGGTATTACTTAAATTCAATAATGTTCTAGACCCAAGAATCATTTTCTAGTAAATTGAACTGCTTTATACTTGCATGCTCACTGCTCAATTACCTAGCCTTCTGGGTAATTCTGACACAGCAGCCTCTAAGGAAACCAAGCATACTGAAAAATGTATCCTTTCCTATTGCTACATTTCCCAATACCACCAAATCTACTAACATCACACCCGAAACCCTTTCCCCTATTGTGGCACCTTAAAAAGATGCCATTCCCCAATCACAGAAATAGCAAAACAGATGCTACTTCAGCAAATAGCAATACTCTTCCACATCTAGCTGATCCCTCCATACCAAACAGAAACCACGGGTGACTTTTGCCAACCCTGTTCCTCAATCGCAGTTGATAATAGCTGACAATCTGTATTCCTGCTGATATGTAGCCCGTTGCCAAATTGTCAGCCTGGGTTTTGAAACTGTAGCCACTTTAAATCCAGAAATGCACTGTAAAAGGAAAAGATAAAAATCAGTTTTGCTACACTGTCATTAAGCCAGCTGCTTCTTCAACTTAATTAATAGCCAAATAAAAAGGGTCTAAATTCAGCATAAACCTGGTTACTCATTCTATCAATGGTAAGACTGATGTGCTATTATGCTGTGATAATGGAACAAAGATTAAGGAGTATGCTCTCAATGTTGTATTAGAATTTGGCAACTGTATTTTCTCTTTACAAATGACTAAAATACAGTTATTTTATACTCTACAAAGTGGAGTTTCTTCGCCATCTGACTTACCTTTAAAAGAATCCTAGAAGCAACAAGACCTTGTGCTTTCCAATGCCTTCAGGCGTAGTTTAGAACAGAATCTATTCTTGTTCTATGTCTAAGTAAGGGGATGGGTATGTCCTTAACATCACACTAAACTTTATACGCACATCACGTGTGAAGACAGAGCAAACCCTCTGCAGTAGAGACCGGATTTTCTCTATGATGCAGCCTACAGGGTAGCAACTCATGATTCTTGTGAAGAAGGAAGGCTCAAAAACCGAAAGGCAAATTTCCTATTTCTGCCTTTGAGAAATCTTTTCTGAAAATGTAAATCTAGTTCTCTAGGTTCTACAAGAGGTTCCCTAAATGCACATTCAAATTCACTGCCATTAATTTTTGATTCAGAATGGTGACTTGTGTTATATGGAGCACCCTAGTAGAAATGATTAGTATTTACCAACATTGGGATGCTCTATCTAGAGTCTGCAAAATGTATCAATGTCCTACAAGATGAGAGCTACCCAAGAGATAGTTATTGACTCTTTTATGTAAGTTACCCAATTTGGTTAGTTAAGATAATTCAGGCTCAGCTGAAACAACAATTTAGACATGAATCTATGTTGTTCTTCACATTCTTAACGATCCACTCCCCCGCCCTCCCCAAGATTAACAGAGTCTTAATAATTAAGCCTTTACTCAAGAATAATTTGAGCTGCAATCCTTCTGTATCTTTGAGTAGCTACTCAAAAATCAAACTGCTGCCTTGCCTGTTTTTTAAAAAAAGTACTATTACTAACAGAGAGGACCAAGTACAATACTGCAGTGCTTTTAATGACAAATATTGTAGACTTTGAAATCACAGCTTGTTCTTACTTTTGCAGTAATTTTGGCACTGACCTGACAATCAAATACTGTCTTTTGGCTATTTAATTTACACAAGTGGCTCACAAAAGGATTACAAATGTGTGCAAAGAAAGACGTGCAGCAATACCAGACCTTACGAAGCATCTTGGGGTGGAGAAGGATTCTGACTCTCAGGCTCTGGGGGAGGAGCTGGCACCGAGTCCTCTTTCTTCTGTGCAGCCAGGAAATCATGAATTGCCTTTTCTATCTGTGGCCTGAAGATGTGGTTAAGTTTTGGATCCACCACCTGAGAAATAATTCTGTCCACTCCAGCTTCCAGCATCCCTGACCTGGGGCAGAGACAAAAGAGCCATTCAGCTTCTGTGAAAGATCTTCCCTGCTGCCCCCACCTAGAGCTCTCTGAAGCCATCATGTCAACTGCAATTAGTCTTACAGTGGTAAGAATGACAGCATTCTTGGTAGCATTTACATGGGAGAAGCAACCCACACCTTTTGTAAAGAAAGCCCAGATGAACCTGCACTTTCAAGGGTGCTTGCAAAACGGACAACAGATATGTGGTCGCCCAACCATTTAAAAAGAATTGTGGTCAGAAGTTGTGGTAGGGTGCATGTGGGATGCAAATAAAAACATGCCTTCACACAAAACAGGAGGGGGGGGAAAGCACATCCATTGGTAGAGATGAGTGGGAGGGGTAAAGAAAGTGATCTTTTTGGCTGGTACAAGAAAAGAAGAGAAAGGTGGCCTTCACCCCAGGCTCTACCACTGTCAATTGCTCTGACCTCTGCCAAGTCTAGACATATGGGAACTTTTTTCACAAGTCAAAAACAAACATTTGCAACACATGACAAAGAGCTTTTTTGAGAACAGTGTGTCAAAACCCAAGAAGTGACATTGCTTCAAAGCTGTGCTGGATAAAGAGAGGAGGGAATCAGCTGTCTGGTTGGGTTAAGTCATGTCTGCAACAAGCTAGGAAGCAAAAACAGAGACACTGAAAAGCATTTGGGAACGCAAATGCAAACCTAATGTGACCCTACCTCCTGGGCAGAAAACTAACAGTACCTGCTATTTTGAGACTACGTGGGCACTTAAGAAGATCAGTATTCTTTGACACTCAGCCTTTCAGAAGGGCAATTCTAATCTGGCATGAACTCTGATCTGCTCAAATACTCCTACTTGGTGAGCCATGTCTTGTACTGCAATAGTAGCTCTATGCAGTGCTGATAAAGGCTGCAATATTGCTATTATAGTGGGTAATTTTTCTGTACTAGCAGAATTATACCTAGAGAACATCACTAGGTACTCTGAGTATCCACAAGATTCGCACAGGCAGAATTCAATTGATATTGTTATATTTATTTTATTTCTGAGGCAAATTTATTACGTGAGAAAGGAGGGGTTTAAGATTATGTGCTGCATAGTTTGACCCAAGAAACAGGATATCAACAATCATAGAACAAGCAGACCTAAGAATTAGTGAGACAGATGCTGTTTTCTCCTTAGCATTTATTCTATTACATCAAGAAGGCTTACCTCAGATTAAAAATCCTTCATTTCCCAAACTGATTCTATGTACATCATAAAGATGGCTTACAAAATTCATCTTGGAATAAATTTGTATTTATTGGTGTTGCAAATGATTAGATCTGTTTATAGTGTCTTTCTGTCCAGAAAGAAATCAAGATAAATGTTTAGTAGCCTTTGCCCTACCCCGATTAAGCAGTATAACAGTTAATAAACTAAATCGAACTCTATTTTGAACACAGTGTGTGCTCCTGCTCTATTTATATGAAACAACCACATCTTATTTCATACAAATGAGGCCTGGAGGACTTGCTGTACTGCAAGGTGGGTTCAATGGGGCCTGTATTTGAAAATATAGCACATGAAACCAGGGCAAAATTAATGTCCATTTAATTCGCGCCAACATTAAATTAACATTAAATATGTCAATAGATAAGACTATTGTCTGGTCATGGGTTTAACATGTTCTTTCTGTCACATTAAACATTTCAATCTGGTAACAGGTTTACTCTGTGAATTTAAGCTCTTCTCACTGTTGCCCCTAGAAGTGATTTTCAGTTTGTATGCTAACTGCCTTTTTCCTAGAGAAAGCTAATCTGATCGCTTCCACATTTGTAAATTTTTCAGCTGAATTTATAAACAGCCCCAATGTCTCTGAGCAACTTACAAAGTATACAGTAAAAAAACAAAAGAGTAAAAACAAAGAATTACTTCTCCAAAAGAATGTCCAGAAAAACCAATGACCATTAAACATTGACTACTTTACCCTAGGGCCCAGGTTTCAAGGGCTCATTTAAATAGGCCCAATGTGGGTCTCACAAATTATGTTGTTCCAAAGGGATTAGATGACTGTGGCATATTTGAGGTGGCACTTCCCCTTAAATTTTTTAAAAAGAAATTTCAGCAGCAGGTATTATACGGGTTTCAATCTATTTTGCAGAGCATATATTTTGACTGGTTTTGGTTACACAGACTTTCAACTTGAGCATAACTGAAGTTGTTAGCATTTTGTGACTGAAACAACATTAGATGAATAAATAACATTACCACAAACCATATATGGTCTATGGCCAGGTAATTTGTGGTCTTCATTTTATAAAATAATAAAAGTGGGATATAAATAAATAAATGTAGGAACTGAAGAAGCTTCTTGGATGAGAAGCAAAACATCTTCAAGGACAAACAAAGAATGTCCAGTTGCCTTTTGAAAAAACACCCTCTGGGACAACTATGACCTAGATGACTGAGAATCTCCATAGGCATTAGATACAAATGAATAAAAAAATCATTTTTAAAATTTCCAATTAGAGCCTTAACTCCTTCGCCTTCTGAGAGTCTGGATCTTGGAATTTAAAATAGGACTTTATCAGTACCACCCTTGAACTTCAACACACATTATTATGGCAATTATGTTTTAGCATATCTAAACACAGAAAAAGAATCAGGTCAGACTTATTATTCTTTGTTTCAATGTTAAATTTTCAATTTAAATGAAAATTTGATAAGTATAGTAATTTTATAGGCTGCAAGACAATTCTTATAAAAACCAAAAGATTAAATCTTTCAAATTATTTCTTCAGAATGGTCAGATTCATTTTATGATTTTCAATAAGCAACCTAATTCAAAAGGAATTATAGTAACAAGGCAAATGGTTAGAGTTATGACAATATGTGAAAAACCTATTTTAGAACATCTGTTGGACTCATTTAAAAGATGTTATTGAAATGTGACTTAGAAACTGAACAAATGAAAGATGATTATGATTAAATGAATAAAGAATTTAAACTTTACAACTGCTATGCAACAATAGGATGGCTGTTAAAGTGGAAGACAAATGAATGTTATGTGTAAGAGAAAACTAACACAATAAGTTTTACCACTGGTATATTATTCCAGTGAAGAGTACCAAGATAGACACATTTTCTAAAAATGGCTGGAAATGCAACAATTAGGCCAAACAATACTTTTCTATCTGGCGGCACTGTTGTAAAGTTCAATGATTCTGAAAGATGATAAATTACAGAATGAAACGGATTTAAAGGCTGAATTCTCTTTTCTGCCAACTGCTTCCATTAAACATTACCAAACTTTTATCTTAGAAAAATACACAAAGTTGGCTTTTTATATGGCAACAGCTACCAAGATTCTTTATGCCTTTTACTAGAGATCACATATAATTCCATCTTTAGAAGAATGGCAAATTAAGCATTGGGAGTATTCATCTTGTTAAAAATAATCTTATATTTGAAAAATAAGTTTGATACATAACTTAATTTATCTTGGAAAACGTTTGTGAATTATAATTCTACATATGGATATGAACTACATCTGAAGTTTAGGTTTTTCTTAACATAGGTTTTTATATTAGTTTTTAGCTTGATAAGTATACCATTTTATATTAAATATTTTGGTTATTTATGATTTGTATTACAATGATCATTTATTAAATTAATGAACATTAGTTTCATTCCATAATGGTTTTAAAGTCTGAAACTGATACAAAACATTTTAATATGCAATACTAACCTTATGTTTGAAATTTTATTCAGTTTTGTATAGCTCTAATATCTATTTTCTACTTTTTAAATATCTACTACTAAATACATATACATTTTTATCACACATATCGCAACAGACTGTAATCCATTACCTCCTCTTTACTGCATGCTTCAAACAGAACATGCGTTCCTCTCATTTGTCCTGAATAATTTACTATATTAAAATTAAAAAGTTACAGAAGGCATTCAAAATCTAATTTTACTTAAACCACAGGATATAATTAAACTAGTGGATATTCTCTATGTATTTACAAAGAACACATGCTATGCTGTGTAAACTGATTAACTGCAATAACCACTCAGGAACCGTATAAAAAGTGTGTTCTGCTCTTGGATTCACTGCTCAGCCACAACGGAGAAAACGGAGAAAGTGTGTTACCACTGCACTCTGCTGGACAAAAGTACACAGTACAATTTTAAGCTGATGAAACGAATGAGTCTTATTTGGGATTGGAGGTGATAAAAGAGGAGATTTAAAATACTGCAAATTACCAATATGCTGTTTTCTCCTCAAAAGAAGGGTTGCTTATAATCCTCCATTATGTGGCCACTTGCTCTAGAAACACATGTATGAATGCTCAGATGCCCCATCATATTACATTTACATAATATATTGCATACACTGTATGTTCAGTCTTTCTCTGAAAATCCAACAATTATATGGGGATTTCTATATAAACTCTGTCATCTCTCCTTAACTGAAACATGCTGTTTTTTTGATACTATATGATTATAGCGTGAACCTATGAAAAAGGCTTTTTAAAAGAAGTTTACAGGGCAACAAACCCATGTCCATTTTGTTGCACAAATAGCTGCACCACATCAAACTGTCCACACAGACTGCAAAAATGCCTAAGTAACACCTCAATAAGTAAAACACATATTGATGAAGGCCTATAAATCATCAGGAAGCATTCTTTTAATTTTTATCCAGATAAGGATAAGGGCTTATTTATCTTCAATGATTTCTAGATTTAGTACCTTCTACTTACTGAATCACACTTTGTCTGAGCCCATTTCGCAGTTGGTTTTTGTTCATTGCTGGGTTCCATTCTTGCTTATCCAGGTGAGTAGATACAAAGTTGTCCACTTTCTGTCTCAAATTCTGATAAGCTGGCTAAACAAAATTGCATAATGAATACAACAAATTTGACGGATTTCTTATAAAACCATCCTTGGAGATAAAAAATTGTCTTGGTCAAACTTTTGACAAGCAATTCTAAAGGAAAAATAAAACAAAGCCTAACATAAGCCTAATTTAAGAAAATGAAACAAGCAGGGGTAAGCATGGAAGCATACAAGAATGCCTCCTAAGGCACATTCTGCTTGTTAAGAGCATGCTTTACACCCATTTTTTTGGAACAGCACACACAGAATATTCTTCAAATAAGATGATGCAGTGCTTTAGCTCTGAAGGAAAAAAGATATTTCATAGCTTGTAAGGTAGCCCTGTCAGTTTCTGTTCCTAAAATGAACTCTTTTCACTGCAGAAGACAGCCACCCAATTATGGCAAAGGTCTGCTTTAAAGGGTTGCAGCTGAGTGTTAAATTCATGCCTCCATCTGCTCAGAAGCACCTTTTCTCCTAATACAGTACTTCTGTATTGATTTTATTGATTTATATAAATTCTTGTCAAGTAGGATTTTTTGGTAAAGTCTCCCCAAACATTTCTGATAAAATTCAAAAGATCCTTCTATAATAATTAAAAGAATGACAGCAAAGCTTGCTATTTGGCAAGAAGAAATAGTAGAACAGTAAAGCTTATTTAGATAAAACGTTATTAGCAAAGGGTGCATTAGACCATTTGAAAGTAAAAAGGGTTATGTATGGCTTATTAGAGAAAGAAAGGATACGTGTAGAGGAAAATAAAAGTATACATTATTGCTTTCTGAAAATTATATAACAAAAGAACTTTAGATCAGGGATGCAAATTCTAGATATGGCTGGATTTCAACCTCTATCATTGCCAGCTAGCAAGCCTGACCCAAATTTAAAGATTTAGTTTTGAATATCATTCCCCCATGAATGATTGAATGAATTCCCCTCATGAATTCAGAATATGATATTCTATTGAACTGTTATTGTACAGAATCTTTTAAAATCCTATCTAAAATACAGTAGCCATTTAATGATAAGGTGGTGAATACTTATTTTACAGTTTTATCAATTATATTTTGCTGTTTGGCTGCATCTGGAGTTCTGAAAATATTACATAGATTATTTGTGTCAGTAGCACGTTTACAAAATGTAGTACAAGGAAATAAGATTCAACACCATGACCTTGTATTTGATCTTTTAGCTTACATTAAATCCTTCTATCTTTGATAGGTATTTTATTCTTTTCTGCTCAATGGTCTACCTTTGCTTATCTAGAAGGCTATGATTTTTTTTTTTTTACTAGCTTGGCTTAAATCAACTTCTCCCACTCTTTTGGGCTATTTTGGTTTATATCACTTTTTCTTTCATTTCCCATAGTTGGTAGCTCAGGCATATGACAGTAAATGTACAAAGGAAAACAGAGCTTGGGAGAGCCGCACATAGCCTTCGCCAGCTCAGTTTTGGCTGCAATGGCTTCCTGCAATCCTCTGCCAGAACAAACAGAGCTCAGGAGAGCTGTACTTGGTCCTTGCGAGCTCTGTTTTCAGTTGCGACAGCCTCCTACAACCCTCTGCCAGCGAAACAGAGCTTGGGAGAGCTGCACATGACCCTTGCGAGCTCCATTTTAGGCTGCAACAGCTTCCTACAACCCTCTGCCAGTGAAAACAGAGCTTGGGAGAGAGCCCTCCTGAGCTCTGTTTTTGCTGGCAGAAGCACTGAGTCCATCATTGTTTCCAGGGCGGCCCTACAGGCTAGATCCAGCCCCTGGGCCTTGAGTTTGACATTCTTACTTTAGGACAATACATTTAGGACAATTTGTTTATCAGAAAGAGGAATATTTTTTCAATTGATGTTTAGGGTTAATAATATTCAATCTGTTGTTTAAACTGATCACATTGTCATATCACAGTCATGCACTCTGATTAGTACATGTTCTACAGTCAAGCACTGTAGAACATGTACTAATATAAATACTAATATATTTAAGGCATGTATTTGGTTGGGCTATTGTTAGATATACTGTATATGCTCTGTTTTTAGACTCTCATGATCTGAGTATTGTAACTGAAGGAGATATTCTAATGTGCATTATCTTCATGTTTTGTCATCTGACTAAAACTAAAATCTCAATGTTTTTATTTTTCTGATCAGTACAGTTTTAATAAAATGATTTGCATTGATTATTTGTGCTCGTGTGTTTTGTTATGTATATCAACTTTCAGCAAACATATGCAGCCTTCCTAAACTGGAAGATCTGAACAAGATCACAGCTAATGAGGATTTGACAGGAAATATTGTCTAAATTCTTAAAAGTCAAACTTTCACAAGACAAAATAGATTATGAAAGAGCAGAAGGCCTTCAAATGGTCATAATATAGCTATTAGAATGGTTTAGAAGGGAAATAAAATGGATTATCTCGACCCTTACCAGTCAGGATTCAGGCCTGGATTTTGGACAGAAATGGCATTGGTTGCACTTTTGGATGATTTCTGGTGGAAGTGGGATGGGGGTAATGCATCCATCCATGCCCTACTTGACCTCTTGGTGGCCTTCGATACCATCGACCATGGTATTCTTCTGAGGCGGCTTCGGGGGATGGGAGTGAGAGGCCTGGTGTTATCCTGGTTCACTTCCTTCCTCTGCGGCCGCTCTCACTCAATGCTGATAGGAGATCCAGCCCTTGCCCACTGCTTTGCAGGGTTCCGCAGGGCTTGGTCCTCTCTCCACTCCTGTTCAACATTTATATGAAGCTGCTGGGTGAAATCACCCGTCACTATGACTGAAGTTCCATCAATATGCTGATGATACCCAGCTGTATGTCTCGGCCTGTGGTGAGTTAAGTGATGCGTTGTCCTCCCTCATGCAGTGCCTGGAGGCTGTTGGGGGCTGGATGGGAAGCAATGGGCTGAAACTAAACCCTGGTTCTGGGTTTGTTGGCTCAAGAAGAATTGCCATTGTTGGTCTTGGATAGGGTGGCACTACCCAAAACAGACCCTGTGCATAATCTGGGGGTTCTCCTGTACTCACAACCCTGGCTCGAAGAGCAGGTGGTGGTTGTGGCCAGAAGGGCCTTTGCGCAACTGCAGGTTGTGCACCAATTACGCCCTTTCCTGGACTGACAATCTCTACTCACAGTCACTCATGCCCTGGTCACCTCCCATCTTGACTACTGCAATGCTCTCTACATGGGGCTGCCCTTGAAGAACGTCCAGAAGCTTCACTTGGTGCAAATTGCAGCAGCCCGCATCGTTTTGTACAGACCTTGATGTGTACATATATCATCTCTCCTTCGGGAGCTGCATTGGTTGCTGATTTGCTTCCGGGTGCAATTCAAGGTGCTGGTTGTCACCTTTAAAGCCCTTCATGGTTTGGGACCAGGTTATCTGAGGGACTGTCTCTTGCCGGTTACATTTACCCAACCCATCAGAGTGGGGAGGCAGGGAAGTTGTGGGTCCCATCCCAGAGGGAAATACATCTTGTGGGATCCAGAAGAAGGGCCTTTTCTGTGGTGGCTCCCTCTCTCTGGAACATCATTCCCCCAGAGATTAGAATGGCCCCTATTCTAATACTCTTCCAGAAGGCGTTGAAGACCTGGTTTTGCCAGCAGGCCTGGGGAACCAGAATGGGATGGAGTCCATTAAATGGCTCATGTAATCTGCTGTTGCAAGGGTGGGTGGCAGTTACTGTATTATAGTGATTTTATATTAATTTGTTTCTACCATTAGTTTTATTGTTCTAATGTGGTTTTATATTTGTAAGCCGCCTTGAGTCACCATGGGTGAATAGCTGGCAATATAAATCTAATAAACAAACAAAATAAAACAAAATAAGGAGCTTGTAATGGGATCAGCACATATAGCCAGTGCAAGGATTTAAAGTAGATGCTTTAACAATGTCCTATTGATTACATTCATCTGACTAAATGCCTTAGGCTTAAGGAGAGTCATTGAAACTACAACGTCCCACTTCAGATATATTTCAAAAGGTCAAAACTAAGCACTGTGGCTAAGGAATTACAAAAAAGTTATTTATATCTGTAACAATGTCTAAAGAATTGTTTATACCTATAATAATAATTTACTAGTGCAGGTCTTCCAGAAAGCAGTAAAAATAGGAAAATCCTTGATAATCATCTAGCTGATATTATTTATTATAGACATTTTAAATGTTAGATGTTACTACTAGATATTTTGTTGGCTATTTCTTCTGCATATGTTTTATTAAGTTTCTTAAGTGGATATTTTATTACACTGCCATTCGTGACATTTATGGTTAGACGGTATTCCTTCATAAAAAGAGTAGAGGAATCTTAGAACCAACTTCCAGTGGAGGAAGTGGGCCAATAATCAGTAACTGAGTGGGATAAATATTGTCTACTATCAAATAAAATTAATAAAAAATAAAATAAATAAAAACACAAACAAAAAACTCAAAGCGCAGATTCAACGAACCATTAGGTCTTTTTCTGCCATCCATTTTCTGTTTCTATGTTCCATAGCTGCCTTGAATCTGATTGGATTTGGCAACGTTAACTCACTAATCTAATTAAATAACTATAAACCCAAGGCTTATGCACTGACTTAAGTATTTAAGTAACTCATTTGGCTGCTTACAATAAGAGGACAACTTTACAAAACTTTTCCTTTTCCCATCGACATTACAGTATAAGTGCCAAAAAAGAATGTGCCTAGGTAGTTTAACAATGTGGTAACTTTTACCAACAAAATTAGCAGTTTCAGGCTTTTATTACAGACTAGACAGTGATTTCTGTACTGAAATAATACCTAAAATGTAATGTAGTATTTTCTTGCTCCTTAACATGAGACGAAGTTCAGTAATTTCTCACATCCAGAACACTGGTTCTCAATTTCTCCTATTTCAAGATTCAAACCTTTATTGTCAATGTACAATGTGTGTGCGGTGAAATTGAATGAGCCTCCATCGCTATAGCCACACAAAGCACAGAATACATTCAAACACAGAATACATCTCCAGACTTATAAACAAATCCCTAACCCCAGGAAATACTGCGACTAGGTGCACATTTCCACACACACACACACACAATTCCACCGGTCTTTCACCAGTGACTATATTGAAAGAATCTGAGTTCCACCATGAAAGAGGACAAAAGCTCACCTTCCCAATGGGCTTACAATTTTATTTTATTGCTCATTTTACAAGCACCCCATCTAAATTGGTTCTAGTTGAAAAATAAAGAGTATGGCTGTGCAGCGATCGTTCCAGATGTGAAGGACAAAAGGTGGCCCTCATTCAAATCAACACAGGAGCCCAGCTAAAAAACAAACAGAAAAACAAAACAAAACCCGCAGTCCTTTGTTACCGGCAGAGACAACTATGGAGTGCCCCTTTCATCCTCCCTCCCCGTTTTCCCTCCAAATCCGGATCGTCGTGCATAGTAGCACAACCTCAGTCTAGTGCAGGGGTCCCCAACCTTTTGGACCTCAGGGACCACTAAATTCATAATTTTAAATCCCGCGGACCACTAATATGATCTGCCTAATGACCGACCTCTGATTTAGTGCAATATAAAAAAATGCAAATAATTTTTCTGCGGACCACCACAATTTTCTCTTGGTGACCGCCTGTCTAGTGAACGGGCAGCCCCGGGGCCAAAACAACTGGATTTACTGTTTTTGGGGAGGGATGAGAAGAAATGGGCGGAAAGGGGAAGAAAACACGGGGAGGTTTTAGAAGTAGAATTCTTTATTGGCCAAGTGTGATTAGACACACACGTCCCCCTCTTTCTTCGTCCGCCCTGGAGCAAAACAATTACCTGTCCCTGGCTGGGAGTAACCCACAGGACGGACTTATTGTGTGCTTCTGTTTTCTCAATATCCCAAAACAGAGATCCTCCCCCACAACCAACCCCAAATTATTGGAGGGGATTATTAAGCTCCCTACAACGGCAGCGCAGGTACCTTACCTTAGTATCTACGTCGGCCAGGCAGTCCCGGCGAAAAGCGTCGAAGAGGCCGCGGCTCTTGAGCTGACCCACGATAAGGGCGATGAGCTGCGCATCGCCGGGGGGCAGCGAGGCCGGGTCGGTCCCGCCTGGCCCCGAGGAATTCCCACCAGCTCCGCCCGCGCCTGAGGAGGTCCCGCCGGGCTCCGCCATGCCCCCTCCCCCCCCGGCCCGGGCCCCCGGGGCCGCGTTGCCCTTCTATCCCCGGCAGGAGATAAGGCGGCGGCGGCCGCAGCACAAGTGGGAATTGCAGCAGCCGTTGGCGCCGTTCACGCGGCGGTCGCAGGCATTCTGCATCACGGTTTCCCGCCGCAGGTTGGGACACGCAGACTCGTCAAGGAAAGGGCGACCGTGGCGCGTCTTTATTACGCTTCCGGCAAGGAAAGGGATGCTGGGTATTGTAGGAGCCGGTCTGAGGGAAGGGGTATTTGTATTGATGCAGCGCGATGGAAGAGTTTCAGGGCTGCAGGGAGGCATAGAAATAGGCTTGTAAAGCTCGAGGCCCACCACATTTAGAAGAGCAGCCGTCCTCTAGTTGTGTTGAACCATGACTGCCATCATTCCTTTAAATCAGTGTTTCTCAACCTTGGCGACTGTAAGATGTTTGGACTTCAACTCCCAGAATTCCCCCAGCCAGCAACACTGCTTTAGATAGAGGAATGATATTATAAGGATAATGGGAGTTGTAGTCCATTACTACTTGGAACTAACTATAGACCTCTCCAGCGCTAATTGTCCTCCCAGCACTTGTCGATCTTTTTTATTAATAAAATTATTCTGCAGAATAATTTATTACACACCTAAAATGCGTAACACTCCCTTGAATGTATGGGTAGACAGAAGAATCATTCTTGTACTCTTTCACATGCTGTACAGATATGCCCAGAACAATATTATGGACTAAAATCCAATTGGCAATCATCTGGGAAGAAGATACCATGGAGAGACACTAACAAGAGAGCAGTTAAACTGTTTCGTGTGTCCAGCCTGCCATATCACACAATATAAGGGATACAGTACATTATATTCTCTAATAACATTTCTTATAGGTACCAATCTAAGTTTTACCCTCAACAAATGAACAAGGGAAAAATGACTGGCCTGTTAAAACAAAATGGAGTTTTGCTCATTGATCATTTCTACCAAAAGAGGTTTTTGGTATTTTGAAAACTATTTTATTTTGGAAGGTCACAGTGTTTATGATGTTATTCTATTCTATTCTTTTTTTTCAGAACTATGACTGTTTTATCATATTCTATTTTTTCATTGTTTGTTTTTATACTCATTGCTAACTATGCTTTATTCATTTAATCTGTTTTGAGTTCTTACAACAGAGTAAATGAAACAGTAGCTACTCAAGTTGGATATACACAATATATATTTGGAACGAATTGCCCCCGGAGATCCGGACCATCACAGACCTACGGACCTTCCGGTGTGCATTAAAAACCTATTTGTTCCAACAGGCC
>JAEANM010000301.1:18042-39074 GCA_017656035.1 Myanophis thanlyinensis | reverse complement strand
CTTCCTTCCTTCCTTCCTTCCTATTTTTGTACACGCTTCCTTACTGATCTGATCAGCGCAGCGAAAACCACAAACTAACCCCTCACGCTTGGATCCGGGCATCCCGCGGCGCTAAAAACGAAACCGATTCCGTCGCAGTTGATCACCAAGGCAAGCACTTCAACAAAAGCGGTCCTGCCAACCTGCCAGTCAGCCAGCCAGCCGGCCGGCCGACCAGCCTTCCTCCTCTTCTCCGCTTCAACCGCCCGGGGCCTCCGGAAGGGCCAACCACTCCCCCTCCTTCGCTCGCAGAAGGCGGGTCTTCACTTGGTGTACATTGGTGCGAACTTTAACCACGGCCTGGCAGGTTTGGTGAGGAAGGCTTTGTCATGGCTGCTCTGAGAGCCTGTCGGGTAAGAAGAAAGCTGGCCAAGAGGGGACAAGGGGGTCTTAGGGGCCGCGGAAGCCATCGGGCTTGGGCGTGGGGAGGGCGACTGCGGCTCGGTCTTTCCGATTCTCTCCTGCTTTGCTGGAGGGTGTCTCCGTTTGTAGGATTTGGAGACAGCCGTCCGGGTTAGGATGGGGGTGGAAAAGCCTTGGGTTGCCACTGCCAGAGAAAAAGTCCAGGGATTGAAGAGGAGGGTCGCCAAATCTCGGCTGCCACCCGCAAGATGACAGTTATTGGTAGTCAATTGCGGGGGGACGACGACAGATCGGAGGGTTGTTGTTGTTGTTGTTATTATTATTATTATTATTATTCGCAAAATTAGGGGATATGTATCAAAGTATGTCAAAGGTCGCCTATCTATAGCCCGGCCCTCTTCTGTCAACCCGTGTAAACTGACTCCAAAATCACTCCTGTTGTTTTTTCTCGGTTCTTTTCCAAACTTCTCTGCTTTCTTTTAACCTTAAACATATAAGATGGACTTTTCTAAGCAGGTAGGCCAAGTCTGTTGGCATAGCAAAAAGAATAGTATTGTTTGCCATGGTCAACTTCTGTTACTGGCTAGTATATGTGAAATTAATTCAGTCAGAAACTTAGTCTCAGAATTATAAAGATGTTTGCTTTATCTAAAAATATATTTCTACATCAAAAATTATCTGATCCCTGGTAAAATTGAAAGTGTTTTTAGGATCTTATTTTAAAAGTTCATTTTTAAGTTTGTCAATTGGCATCTGTGGTATGCTGTACAAAGTTTTTTCTTGTAGGTAGAACAAGGGTTTATCATTTCATACAGATTGTTACAGGAGCCTTTGGGATGTTTGAAAATATAAATGACATATATTATAACAAGGAAGACCATTGGTCAAAATGATTGCAAGCTTATATAAAATATTTCTCTATAAATTATTTGCAATTCTTATCATATATAATTTAAAAGTTCTTAGGGTTTATGGCAGTCAGTACTGGTGCTAATATAATATGAAGAATCATCAATCATTTGACATGGTGACATATGTGTTAAATGTAGGCTAAAAATTCTGAACAGAACAGTTAATATATAAAGGTTGTGAAAGTAGAACATAATGTAATTAGTACATTACTGACAGCATTCCTGTTGTATTACTTAATTTTCTCCTAGAAAGTCCCAGGAAATTAGGTCAGGATCAGGTAATTTTTACCAGGGATCAGGTATATTTTTTTGTCTTTATTTACATCTGTGCAAATGTACAAAGATTTAGGAATCAAAATAATTATTATGAATTTGAAAAGTAAGTTAGTTACCATAAGGAAAATTGGTATATGGAATAAGTCATAGTAGAGTGGTCCAAACAAAAACGATTGTGATAGTAATGGAATAAGGTGACACTTATGAGCAATCTGCATTTTGAAAAAAAAGTGCCACAGGAAATCATTCCAAATCTTGCAAAACAAGATATCAAAGGTCTGCTATACAAAATATCAAATTACAAATATAAATGATTTTTGTAATCAGTAATAGGTAATTAACAAAAAGCTTTTTCTTTCTAGTTAATATTATACTTCAGATGTTCCAGTGAGTTACTTGCAGCTGTCTTGTTAAGACCTATTTTTGATCTTCTTCAGGTTCTCTCTGATTATGTGTACTCGTTTTTTATTGAGCTATTTGTGCATTAACTTGAGTAGTTTGGGTTGTCCTTCATTTGCCATTTAATTTACAGTTTATATGCCAAGACTGGGTTCAAAAGACAAGATATAATCGAAGTTCATGTAGTCTTACACATTTCTGCTTGGCTATCTATTCAGAGAAAGCTAATTGAATGAAGGCCAATTTTGGGAAAGGTTTTTTAATCTTAGGAAATGAAATTGGTTACTTCCAAGCTGCCAAAAATGCAAAAGTGAGCCTTTGGTTGCTGAAATAAAAAGATTTCTGGTCTAAAATAATGCACATGACTTTCTTTTGAGGTCCTTCATTCTTATTAACATTTCAGATATCGTGCCTAAAATTATTATTTCATATTTAAAGTGTAAGGGGTAATAATTATTTTGTTCTTCTCAAATTATGGCATCATTTTGCAGTCTTTACTGCAAGCTGTGAGTTAATAAATTTAATTTTTTGTTCATTAAGTTATTGCTTTTGCTTTATTTATAGCACTTAGAACAATAGCACTTAGACTTATATACCACTTCATAGTACTTTACAGCATGCTGTAACCTGTTTTACAGAGTCAGCATATTGCCCCGGGGAATCTGGGCCTTCATTTTATCGACCTTGGAAAAATGGAAGGCTGAGTCAACTGTCAGTTGCAGAGTCAGCCTACAATACTGCATTCTAACCACTGCGCCACCATGGCTCCTATATTTTAGAGTTCATCTGCGTTTTTTCTTTCCAATTGATTCTTAATAAAATAATTTCTATTTTTTATTTATTTCATTTCTATGCTGCCCCTCTCACTGTCAAGTAATTCTTAAAACCTTAAAATAGCATTATTGCAGTTTCTTATGTTGATTTATCATAACTGAATTTTTGAGGAACTTTTTACAAAAAAATCCCTCTTTTAAAGATTATTTCTTAACATTTTTTCTGTTTGATTTTTTTCAAAAAATTCCGTTCTTATTTTCATTAACTATTGTGTAACTGCATTTTATTTAATACTTTCTTCCTTTTTTTAGCATTAGCACAAAGTTGTTTCCATGTTAAGTCCTATCTATTGACTTTAAATTACTAAGCGGAATACACAGAATATGCATATACTATGAAACAATAATTAGTAAAACTGACTTTGACTTTGCTGGGTCACAGTTACAAACAAAGTTAACTACAACTATTGTGAGCCCTCAAAAACAATTAACAACGAACCAGTATTTGGAGTCCTTGATGCTCTCTGAGCTTGGTTGGTTGTTTGCAGATATTTCATTACTGACTGCAATGAAGAATGACATGAGATAACATTAGTGCTAATGGGTGTGGTGTTTGTTCCTTGTTTATATACACTAGCTTGCCCTGTAGGTACTGATGGGTGTGTAGTTTTCTCCTTGGTAGTTTCTTAATTAGAGTATTGGTTTCTACTTGTTTGTCTGGTATAAATTCTTGCTTATCTGGATGTTGGTTGCTAAAGAAGATGTGTTCTTTTTGTTTCATTCTTACCGGTAGCTTTTTTAAATTGTCTCTTTAGAATAGTATGTAAATATGCTTTATGTGTCTGCAGAAATTCCTCAACTTACAACCACAATTGGGACCGGAACTTCTGTCACTAAGCAATGTGATCATTAAGTGAGTCAGTTATTAAGCAAATTATGCAGATAAGTGAATCTGACTTCCCACATTGATTTTCCTTCTTGAAAGCCAAGGTTACAAGTGGGGATCATGTGTCCCCAGGATGCTGCAACCATCATAAATACATGCCAGTTGCCAAGTATCCAAACCACAATTATGTGATTGCAGGGACACTGTGACAATCGTTAAGTTCAAGGACTGTTCGTAAGTTGCATTTTTTTAGCATTGTCATAACTTTGAAGGGTCACTAAACAAATGGTCATAAGTCGAGAACTACCCGTATGGGTGGCTGATTTGTTTATATGCCATGTTTCCAAGAATCCTCTGGCATTTTTGGATTTAGTTGGTCTGTTTCTGCCCATGTGTTATGAGATTAAAGACTTTGCTTCTAATTGCTAGTTGGTGTTCAAAAATGCTCTCTGCTAGTTTTCTGCCTGTCTGGCCTACATAGTGGCTGTTACAGTCATTACACTGTATGTTGTAGATAAAGAAACCACTGTATTTTAAAGAATGCTTCATTTATTTAGACAGTAGTCTAACAGTAAACAGTAATGTTTTGTACTCTATAACAATAAAAAATGCATTTTATATTCCTTTTTTACTTTAGATTGTATTCATATTATTTATAAGTTTAATTGACATATGAAATTTTTTAATCATCTCTGGGATAAAAATTTTATTTCATTAAATGTGTTGGGCTCTATATCCTTGTGACGTTTATGCATTGATATAAAGTTTGGAAGAGTTATTGAAAGCTTCTGTAACACTTGCTTCTTTTTCTAAATTAAATTTCAGGTTGTGCGAAGCATTGTTGCTTGTGGCTTAAGAGCACAATCCAGTCATGCTACTGCAACATCACCAAAAAGCAAATCTGCCACTGGTTATAACTTTGGTATGTAAAAATATTCCATAATGCTTCACGTTATAAATTATAAATCTAAATTGATTCATTTGTCATTATTTGCTATATACTATATGAGCATATGCAGGCATGTTCTGATACATCCATGTATGTTTTTCTTATAAGGATAGAATATTTAGATAGGATAAACTGTGAAGACATAAGGATGAAATGTTCCTTTCTGGACATTTTATGCACCTGCATTTCCTAATGTACATTATCTACTGCATGCTTGTTAAAAGCATTTGCAGTTTCTAGATAGAATGGAAGCTGTTTGTAATGAAAGATAGTACATTTCCTGACTTACTTGAAATGCTTCAGAACTATACTTGGTAAATTACTATGTAAGGCTGAATCCTAATTTGTATTCCTTTAAGGTTTAACATTGGAGTATCCATATTTCCATATACAGTATGTGTTTTACATATGACCTTTGCTACAGAAAGTTTGAGATCGATATTTGTGGGTGAAGAAAAATAGTAAGTGTATATTTTAGTGGGATGTGGATGCATATAGTTAAGGACGATAGTGAGTGTCTACACATTTTCCCAATTCTAGTCCTAGCTTAGGCAGCTGAGTGATCTTGACCAATCACTCTTCTCAGTCCAATTCACCTTACAATTCATCTTTTGGGGAAAGTAAAAGAAGAAATGAGCATTATGCATGTTTGTTACCTTGAGTTATTTCTAAAATAATAAAGATAGGACTTTTTTAAAAAAAATCAAATAAATATGTCCATTTTTATGCATATCTGGGAACTTGAAATCTTATGTTTTCTAGAACTTACTGATGAACAGAAGGAGTTTCAAGCTACAGCTCGTAAATTTGCTAGAGAAGAAATCATACCTGTTGCTTCTCACTATGACATAACTGGAGAGGTAGATATACAATAAATAGTAGGGAAATACCACATTTAAAATTTCAGTGAATAAGACTCTAAACAGAGGAGCTCTGCAGCATATTTTTTGTGTCTGTTTTCTTTTTAGTATCCTGTTCCTCTCATTAAAAGGGCATGGGAGCTTGGCTTGATGAATACACACATACCAGAAAGTTGTGGTAAGTAAAGTACTTTATAAGCTATAAATCAAATAAACAGTGAAATGTATTTATAAGCAATAATAACACTAAAGATATTACAATCCAATCTGATTTTGAATATGTGAGATAACATGTGAATTGATCTCATTGAATGATATTCTGTTGAGCTCAAATTGTTTCTCTTCTACAATTATTTACACTAGATGTTCTGTTGAAAAGTATTCATAATATTCTTTGATACTGTATTTAAGTTGGAAAGATTTGCAATTAAAAGATAGTATTTTTATAATAAATCTTTTTAACATCCGTAGAATTAAATCTGTTATTTTTGTGTGTGTGTGAAGGACAACATTTAGAATATATCAAATCAGCATATCTGTTGGTTAGTGTATAGCTGTTTTATTTACAAACACACTTTACAAATACATAAACAGTAACAAAAATCTTTTTCTGGTCAATGTACACATTTATGATCAAATGTCATGGCCTTTCTACAGTGTGAATTACTGCACCTGTGTAGGGTTTGCCAGTTGTACAGTGGCAGACAGCACAGTGCTCCAGAGGGTTAACACCAGAGGTGAAATTCAGCCAGTTTGCACCGGTGCTATAGAACCAGTGGTAACAATTATAAGCAGTTCGGAGAACCGGTTATTTGAAGAAATCTCCTTTTGTTTTTTTTCCCACTTTGCAGGGTTAATCCTGCATAGATTAACTTTACAGGATTAATCCTGTAAATAAGGCAGTTGTTTCTAGCCTAATCTTTATTGCCTTGCTCATAGAAACTACCTCTCCCCTTATTACATTGTAACTTCTGTGAAGTTGTAATGGTAATGGTAATTCTGTGCTTGGTGATGTTTAACCTGTGGACATGCCCACAGAACCAGTAGTTAAAAAAATTGAATTTCACCACTGGTTAACACCATTGCCCAGAGGATCATTGGTTGCCCTCTCCCCTCTAGATCCCACTGCCTTAAAAAAAGTTCAAAACATTCTTAATGTCTTAAAGATCCATCTCATTCTGGGCACCCCTTTTTTGAGCTATTACCATCTGGCAGACGGTACAGGAAAATAAAAACAAGGACAAATAGGCTGAAAAACAGCTTCTACCCCAGAGCAGTAATTATATTGAATTCTACTGTATGGTGCAATATTAATGCAATATCGGGGGTTTTCAATTCAATTGTATAGAATGTGAAGGATGTGTGTTTTTGTTTTATTTTTATAGTTATAGTGTACACTGAAGATGGTATTTAATTTCGTTGGATGAGGTGCAATGACAATAAACTAATACTAATTAATGTGAGTTTCAGGCAGCAATAAGAATTCTAATCAAGTAATTAAAGTCAGACTTGAGCTTGTTAACACTTTTTAGGGAAGTTTTGGGCTGCAAGGAATAGCCGCTCAGGAAAAGACAGCTTGATTAAGCAATTGCTCCACTTTGCAAGGGAGCTAAAAAAAAAAAGGGGTGGGGGGAAACAGATAAGACAGATAACTTTATCTGAATCACCAGCAGCAACCAGGAATTTTGCAGGTCCCCCCCCCCCCCCACTTGTTCATTTAACAGCCATTTTGCTTAAGTTGCTGGAATGGCTTGCATCATTAAATCAGGAGAGCGTGCAATAGGGCGTAAAATAATTAACTTTGTTACATAACATTTATTTGTGTGGAATATTATTTGTTGTCCAAAACAATTTTTGTAGGTGGTATTGGTCTTGGCACTTTTGATGCCTGTCTTATTACTGAAGAATTGGCATATGGATGTACAGGAGTTCAGACAGCTATTGAGGCAAATTCCCTAGGTGTAAGTGTTTTGCTTTAATTTTACTTATTATTTACATTATTTTAACATTGCCATTAGGCTATGTCTTCCCATGTTAAACAATAAACTTTTTTGTTATAGCAAATGCCAGTCATAATTGGGGGAAATGAGCAACAGCAGAAAAAATATTTAGGAAGAATGACTGAAGAGCCCCTAATGTGTGTAAGTGTTTTTGCAATATTGATAGAATGGTATTTTGATTTCCGTTGTGAAAAAAATCTACAAAACTATATTATGTTATGTTATACTTATGTCTTGTCATATTATGTTATGTTATTATGCAGAGTAATACATTGAAACTTTAACAACATAACTTAATAATAAAAATATTTATGTGAGCATGAAGGCCTACCTTGCTATAATAATTACAGAATTCACTGCAGTGCTAATGAACAGCTGTTGTGTTTACACAAAGTAGAAATGGCAATTGTTTGTTTAGGCTCAGTAATGTCTAAAATTGGGTGGGTCAGTGATTTTTAAAAAAGGCAGTTTGTGGTCCTGGTTCAGGAATACACACATACACACAGTTTTAATGGTTGTGATGTATAGGGTTCATTTCATAAGATGGTTCTGCATATTCTCAAGAATTTAAATATGAATTGGTATCAATCTTTGTGATGAATAAAGCAATATAAATATTAGCAATAAAATAGTGATTTCATTAGGATTCCTTCATATTTATCAGTAGTTCTCTACAATTTAAAAGTTTCCATAATTTTAAGTTATTCATTTCTTTATCAGTAAAATTATAATAAAAGTTAACGAAACTCCTGATGATTTTGTATCATTTTCATGTAGAATGGCTGGATTTAATGTTCATTTCTTCACTTTTTAGTAGTTTGTAATTTGATGTCTTCCATTTTCTTCTTTAAGGCATATTGTGTAACAGAACCTGGTGCAGGCTCTGATGTAGCAGGTATAAAGACAAGAGCTGAAAAGAAAGGAGATGAATATATTATTAATGGACAAAAAATGTGGATCACCAATGGTGGCAAAGCTAATTGGTATAGTAATTTATCTAAGCTACTTAAATAAGGCTCAGTTATACAGTATGTCCCTAACATTTTTTAAAGGAAATGTGTAGAGGAGCCTACTATATCTTTATATTTTCAGTATGGTCATAATTTTGATATAAACATTTAAACGTGCAAAAACAATTTTTCAACAGTATTTTCATTCTTATATCACACTTGTATCATTCTGTAACCAACCAATAGAATGTTTGAATCTGAATGGTGTGGTATTATTAGATACAAAATTTTTATCCCATTCATTTGGCAATAGTACTATTCCCTCATTGTAAATCATAAGTCATTAATTTCTTTAAGGAAAAAAGAATTAAGTAGATGAGTGTGGGCTAAAAAGAAGATAAATTTGTAGAGGCAAAATCATTCCTTTACCCAGAATCAGTGTATGATACTGACATATCTAGTTTTATGTATGAATTTAAATTTAGAATCAAAATCATATTAAGGTCCACTGAATGTATTGGGGCATATGTCTGAACAAAGGATTATGCTATAATTTTGTTCTATCACTTCATGAAAAATATGTGATTATTATTTTATACATTATAAGAAAGCTACAAAAGAGTTACTAGTTCTAGACAAATTTGAAAAGCTTAAATTGTCGTTTGTTATATTCCAAGGTATTTTTTATTGGCACGTTCCAATCCTGATCCAAAATCTCCTACAAGTAAAGCTTTTACTGGATTTATTGTGGAAGCTGACAGCCCTGGAATACAGATTGGAAGAAAGGTAGAATTGGAACATCTTAATGCTAATTTAAAGATTTGGTATTGGCTCTTCTTAGTTAGTAGTTAAGAAATCACTGGCTATAAAATATGTATAACAAAATTTGTAGAGTCTTCTTGCAATAGTTATCTTGTATAAAGCTCATTGGATATGCCTTGTGGGAATATAAGGTTTAGTGAAATGTAATAAAAATAATAGTTGGAAAGGAATTTTTTAGAATGTGTTCCACTCTGTTATAAACCATTTTCTGAAATTGTTCAACTTTGTGACATTGCCACCAGATATAGAAATCAAATCTGATTTCTAAAAAACATTATTGACTTTATTTTTAATATATATGTGTAAGAACAAATATACAGTGGGACGAACAGGTTTTAATCTTAGCTTTCTAATGAACCTACTTCCGTTTTGTTGAATTAAAGATAGAGTTTTAATGGTAATCATTTATCATATAAAATTCCTTTTCAGGAGCTTAACATGGGCCAACGCTGTTCAGATACGAGAGGGATTGTTTTTGAGGATGTAAGAGTACCCAAAGAAAATGTACTTATTGGTGAAGGAGCTGGCTTTAAAATTGCCATGGGAGCGTTTGATAAAACAAGGCCTCCAGTAAGTATTCAAAGTACAATTGAAAGAATAATTCTAATTGTAGAACTTCTGCTTTGTAATATTTATTACTGATTTACAGGTGGCAGCTGGTGCTGTTGGATTAGCACAGAGAGCCCTGGATGAAGCTACAAAATATGCTATGGAAAGAAAAACCTTCGGGAAGGTCATTGCAGAGGTATGTGGAATTCCAACTACAGATGCAATATGGTATGAAATCAAATAGTCTGTTAATAAATTTAAGCTCAATTAGACTTTTTTTTCTTGCCATGTTCCTCACTCTGTATCATCTTGTGGATTTTGAGCATAGATAGTGTTTCTCAACTTTGGCAACATTAAGTTGTGTGGGTTTCAACTCCCAGAATTCCCCAGTCAGCATTGGGAACTGTGGTAGCTGAAGTCTACACAGCTTAAAGTTGCCAAAGTTGGGAAATGCTGGTGTAAAGAGTTAACAAGGAAGAATCATACCATTCAGTTCCAATCAGTGGAACTTGTTTCTGCTAACGGAAGCGCACATTTAAATTTTTGTAGCTTGTAGGAGGTTTTTTTTTTTCACAGAGTGCTTATAGAATCTTGCACTTGGACATTTTCAATAATGCAAGTCACAATAAGGTCACAATAACAAAATATTAAGAAAATAATTACAACAAAATATTCAGTCACAATCACAAAATATATACCGTGTTTTTTGGAGTATAAGGCACACACACACACACACACACACACACCCCAAAAAAATGGGTGGAAATGTCTGCATCTTATAGATTGAATACGGGCCTGTTTTTGGTTTCCCGTGTTCTCCGTGTATCCCCTTTTCATCCTCCCTGACCCCCAGAAGCACTCTGCAGGCCAAAAACAGGCCTGTAAACAGGTCTACAAAGTGCTTCTGGGGGCCGGGGAGAGGACCTGCGGAGGCCAAAAATATTTTTTTTTGTTTTCCTCATCTAAATATAGGTGCATCTTATAGTCTGAAAAATACAGTTGTTTGTTTTACCAGACTCCAGTGTAGATGAAGAGAACGTTGTGTGGTATAAGAAATTTAAAAATGGCTTCACTTGTTACTTAAGATACTAGGCCAATGTATTGTACACCTACTGCTGATACTGCTATGTTATTTCGTATGTTCCAGCTGAAATAGTGGTAGGTAAATGGTTGGTCTACGATAACCATCGGCCAATGGTTAAAGATGGTGAGTATTGTGCTCGCTATTTACTAACATACATTTTGTGCAATATTATTATTGAACAATAAGCCATTTAAGAACTTTCTTGTGGACTCATTGGTGCCCCTGTGCTTAGTTGTTTTTTTGTAGACATTTCATTGCCCAATCAGGTAACATTAGTGCTAGCTTACCCTAGTTGTGAATGAAATATCTGCAACAAAACTATCCAGCTCAGAGAGCACCAAGCTACAAATACTCTCTTTTATCAGCAAAGAGTTGGTTAATCCAGAACATACGAAGTCTATTTCCCAAAGTCAGTAGACATATAATACATAAATAAGACTGAATTGTGTATACTGCTTAAATACATTCTACTATTTGCGTATTTGGAAATTAAGATTTCAACACTTAACTTTTACCTCTTTTTTCAAACAATCCCAGCACCAAGCAGTGTCCTTCATGTTGGCTGAAATGGCATTGAAAGTTGAACTGTCTCGCCTGGCCTATCAGAGGGCAGCATGGGAGGTAGATGTTGGTCGTAGAAATACCTATTATGCCTCCATAGCAAAGGCATATGCTGGAGATATTGCAAATCAAGTAGCTGCTGATGCTGTCCAGATTTTTGGAGGAAATGGATTCAATAGTGAATATCCAGTGGAAAAACTAATGAGAGATGCAAAAATATACCAGGTAAGTAATCTGATTACAAAGCATGTGTAAAACCGATTGAATTCCACCACTGCATCATACCTGCTTGTTACATATTTTTACATTAGACAATATAGTTTTATACGAGTAGGAATTTTGAATGTGATGCCGTGGTAGCCTATTATTAAGCAAAAAAAACCAAAAAACATCCTAGCACCTCTAGGTTCAGGTTTAATCAAAAGTAGTCCTTTGGACTATCAGTGAAGTTTAGATTTTTGTTCTCTCGTGTTTTATTATCAAAATTATAATATTTTTATAATAAATAAATATAATAAATATTTATAATATTTTTTTTATATATTACCCACAATAATTTAAGTTATACTGTTTTTCATGAACATTTTGTCTATCTTCATCCTATTTTAAATGGACTCAAAACATTTTCTCTTTTCAGATTTATGAAGGAACAGCTCAAATTCAGAGAGTAATTATAGTTCGTGAACATATTGGAAAGTTTAAAGCTTGAGAATGTCCCTGATGTACATTAGCTTGATTTTTCCTGGTGTTTTGGACAAAAATGGCGTCAACAGTAGTATTGTCATAATACATGAAAAAGCCAGACACTTAATTTCTAGAACTATTCAAGAGATTTCACATTTTTGTTTAGTTTTATCATGTCATGGTTATCTCTGTTCTCTGAAATCTCTTAGTGTATTTAAAGTGCCTTGATTTTTGTAATTGAACAGGTCACTGATATAAATTAGATGAAGAATTTGACACCAAAATAAAATCTGGGAGCCATCTGTAAATTAGATGTTGTTATTTCTGTATTGCAACATTACTTATTACATATTGACTAGATTAAAAATATTTTTGTAGATAAATTAGTTGTATTGCCTGAAGTTGGATTCATAAAGAATATAGAAGAGTTATTTTTGTTTTACAGAGCAGAATCAAATTTAATGAAAGTTTCTTGCTGAAAGATGCAAAAAAATCTATTTATCCCGATGTCCTTTCCCATGCCTTAACTCCACTGATTGGAGTCTACTTCAATTCTCTAGGATAAATTTTTGAGGGTGCTCTAAAAGAAGAGAGATAATGGTGCCTTAAATGTTATGATATTCCTTGACAGGTATTCCTTGATCTATGACCATTCAATCAATAATTTTAAGTCACAATGCTACTGAACAAATGGTGTTTATAACTAGTTATTGGAAGTCTGGTCATCCTAGCACTCTGGTAGTCATGTGATTACAGTCTTGGTTGGCTTGACAACCAATTCAAACCTGGCATGCCAGTTGACATGCATCACACAATCACATGATTGCCATTTGCAATCTTCCTTGCCAATTCCCTCAGAAGGCCAATGGGGAAGCTAGAAGGGAAGATTGCAAGTTGCTGAGATAAGCATTTCCTATCACACAGACTCCCAGCCTCTGTGCATTCACTTTGCATTAATCCTCAGATCCATACCCCTGACCTGCATGGCACTTTGTGCACCCTCACCAACCCTCATGGCACCTCTCATATACTGTTCCTGACCCATGCAGCATCCTTCATGTACCCCCTCATATCATATTGAGAACACAAACTGCTGTTGCAAGGACTATCTATACTCAAATATGATAAACATAGCCATGCAATGCAATTTTTCCCTCATAATATTGTATTTACATTATTCTTATGATCTGTAATTTCAGATTACTGGTATGCCAAAATTCTATATTTAATTAAATAACTTTTTTATAATGGATGTACTGTATATAATTATTTTGGTATTGAAATGAACAGTTGATTTCATGTTAATCCTATTGTGTGCTGAAGTATGTTAACCTGTCTTCCTGCAAAGAGAGGAAATTTATTTAAATAGCATAATCAAATGGAAAAGTTTAAAAAGCATCTTTTGGCCCTGATCTTGATTTTATTTTCCCAATAAAATATTATTTGCTAATGTTTTTTTCTCTTTTTCCTCTTTCTTCTTCACAACTCCTAGATCTACTTTAAGGGTCCTCATTTACTTTTGAGAGAAATTAAAGAAACCTCCATCATATCATGGAGAAAACTAGGAAAACTAATATTTATATGCATAAGTTATGTTTGCGGGGCTATACAAGCACTGAAAGTATTTACTTATAGCCTCTTTACCTCTAGTCTGGAACAGCATGCTCCCTGTTCATTGAGGACATTAGCACAGTGATCTGCTGGATTAATGTTATTTGGAAGACGATTGTCATTGTTTTCTTCTGGAAAATTCCAGAAAACCTCCTGATTAAACATTTTTTTGTTCAGTCCCATCTATTGCATTTGGCCATTGGATGAGGGACAAAGTAACTGTTGCTGCTGAAGACAAGTCTTTTGTATAGCTTTTCCTCCCCTTGGTGGGGGTTCAATCTGGAAAATATTAACCTTGTGGAATACCTTATTATTTTTTTATCAGAAAGCAATACACAACACTAATTAGCTTCCAGACCTGAAAAACATACAAGCATTCCATCTTTCTATTGGCTGGTTTGTGTGCCCTTCCAATAAAGCTATCATTGGTACTCCAATAGCAGCAATAACTAACATTGTTGTGAGGGCAGCAGATTTTGATGCGGAGCCAAAATAAGGAACACAGTGGAGACACTGATTTGCAGATGATATACTTTTCCCCCTTTCCAGAATAGGATGAAGGTATGGTGGAAAGGGTAACAGTGGTTTGAATGTCCTCTCTGTGTATTCAGCCTGCCTAAAAGTGGACTGATGGAGTCAAAATTCTTCAAAAAACAGTTTTGTCATTTTCCAGGCTGATGAATGTCAGCAGCCATTTTTTAGAGATCTTCAAAAATCTTTCTTCCAGCTGTGACACAATTCTGTATACCTGTGTTGTGAAGATCTCAACTTTGATAGTGAAGAATCTGAATTGCTCAACTAAGGCAGAACCTCCCATACTCACATCTGATTATCATACTATTAATTGAAACACCTAATTTCACCATCAAATGAGGGTGAAGTTTATATACTTTTTCCACAGAGAAATATGTACCTTTGGATCATTTTTTTTCAATAAATGAACACACCTGCTTTTGAGTCCTTTCTTAATTTGCTTTTCAAATTGTAGGACTTCTATGAAGAACAAATCAGGTTTTAAGTTATATCTATGTAGAAATATAGGTAATATCACTTTATTTCCTTTGGCATTTTTTAAAAAGAAAATGATCTTGCACAATTTAACTTTTAAGTTTCCAATGTGATCTCTCCAAATTGTGTCTTAAGGTATATTAGCAGAACAACTAAATCAGTCTTTCGCAGTAGGTTTTAATTCCTTATAACTTTTTGGAATTAATATAAAATTGCAGAACTTTTGATAATGACAATCAACAGTTCCTTGAATTAATCTCAAAACCACAAAGGCGAAGAGGTGGGAATCAGGAAGAGAGCAAAAGTATAGGTTATCCTTGACTTACAACAGTTCATTTAGTGACCATTCAAAATTCCACTTGTTGGAAGGAAATTCTCCTCATAGGGTTTCTTCCAGCCAGGATGCAATGATCAATGCCTTGAAGAATAAATTAACAAAACACAGCTGCTGAAAAGCTTTTAATGACAAGGACCAAACTGAGTGCCATTCAGCAAGGCTTCTTGGCCAGCTAGGAAGATTGACATTCAAACATAAGTTTATATACCCTTTCTGACTTTGGTCTAAAACTGATTTTTGGTGATGTTTAATCCTATGTTTATTGATGGGTTAATTTTCCTGTTTGGCTTTGTTTGAAAGGGAAAAGGCCAATTTCTGTTCCTAAAAAGAAGCAGAGTTGGCAAATCTAGCTAATCTTCACAACAGAACTGAAAAAAGTGATTTATGACCATTATTCACCCTTATTACCATTGCAACATCCCCACAATCACAAAATTAGTATACTTGGCAGCTGGTTCATAAATTACATAGTTGAAGTGTCCTGAGGTCATACATCACCTTTTGCGACCTTTTGACAAGCAATCAACGGGGAAGCCAAACCGCCCTGTTACTAACTTAGTAACTGCAGTGATTCATTTAACTGTAACAAGAAAGATCGTAAAATGGGGCAAAGTTGGCCTTGATCACGGTCGTTAAGTCGAGGACTACCTGTAAAGAAGGCACCACCCCACCACCGCTACCAACATCTACTTTCTATATAAACACAGGAACCAGATAATAATATTAAATGAAATTGATAACTCCCCCCCCCCCTCCATATAGTGTTCTCCGAGTATAAAACAACGTCTCGGTCTTTTTTTCTTTAAATGGAAACAAGCACCAAAATCCTCCTTCCTCCGCTTCAATAAGTAGCTTTCGCCGTACAGCTGTTGGTTAAACGTTAAAAAAAAAAAACCCAAGAATTTTTTTAAAACCGCCGCGGAAACAAAGTTTCCTCCGTACAGGCAGTCTTTAGCCAGCTCTAGCGGATCCATTCGGGACACGGGACGGAAATCGACTTCTTTTTCCGACTTCTTTTCCGGTGAGCGATGCGCATGCGTTTGGGAGCACGTGAGCAGGCGTCGCCGATGTACCACTATGGTGAGCGTCCGCTTCCTTTTCCCGCTTTTGCCGCTTTTCGCGCCCTCGCTGCTCCTCCCGCCACTTCCCCCCCCCCCTCACCTCTGCTGCTTTCCTCGGGGAGGGAAAACAGTCGGCGGAGCCTCCTTGTTAGGTCCGTCGGCCATTCCGCGGTGGGTTGGGGCTAAGGCCGAGATGATAGGAAGGGGGAAGCAGCATGGGGGTGGGGGGAACCAGCTCTTTTCGCGGTTTTTGGCTAACGGGGAGGTGGGGGAGGGGGGCGACGACGACCCGGGATTTGTATTTGCTGGCCAGCGACAAATTGCTCATGGCTGCTTAGGGGAACCACGTTTGCCAGCTCCATTTTCCCCAAGTGCCATTTTCTCCCCCTCCGACATAATCTGCGGAGCAAGGCTTTATCCATCCTGGTATAATAAGTGAGGGCGATGATTAAATGGAAAATGCAGCGCGCTTTCCTTTATAGTCCCAAGTCGTACCCCCACAGCAATTTGTGAGGTCCCGTGGCAACTTCCTGTGAATTTCTTGCTGGGTGAGTACAGCAATGTTTATAGGGCAGGAATTATTTCTCTCTGTTTGAATATATGCATATTTATATATATGATGTGAACGGTCGTGCACAGGTTGTGCAAAAGCCAGAAGGTAGCATGTAGCTTAAGCAATTGTTTTGATAACTCTTTTTGTTCTGGTTTAAAAAGAAAAATCTTTTTAAGATTTTTGGTGGTTAAACCCTAATTTGCTGTGCCTGTTGTTGTTTTTATCCCCTTCACCCACAAAATGGTTAAGAGGAAAGTAGAGCGGCCACATGCTTAATTTCAAATTTTTAAAATGGCAAGAGTCAAAGTTTACCATGGGACAAACAGCATCAAGAGCAAAAACCAGAATGAGATGACTCAAATGTATATCTCTTGAGAAAAATTTAACTGTCTGAGCAAGATAGTAAATTTAAAATAAAATAAGCAACCCCTGGCTAATCACATTCATTAACTAGGCGGCCATGTTCAAGGGGAAAAACAGTTTAACCTTTATGAACATGGTACATAGAGTTCTCTGTTGCTGGCAGATTTATACATAACATTTTAGAGGGCTTTAAAGTGCTCTGTTATAGTGTTGTTAATCTCTCAGCTTTTCACTAATGTGGATAAATAGTTCAAGAAAAAAATTCTATTTTTCTGCCTGTAGAAAAATATGTAAAGTACATAGTAAAATCTACATACGGTAATTGCTGTATCCAGATTTTTTTTGTACTTCTATGAATGTTAGCATTTTTAAATTTAGTTTGCTGACTATAATACATATATATAATTCATTGTTTGGGTATAAGTTGGGAAACTGCATTATGTATTTGATTGCAACAGGTTTTTTATAAGTTTTACCATAACATTTTTAAGGGAACACCACAAAAAGATGTCATAATAAAAAATGATGCTCCATCAACATTATTGTTAGAGAAGCATACAGACTACATAGCTGCTTATGGAACAAAGAAAGATGATTATGTGAGTATTCTGTTAACATTTATTTAGTTCTCTATAGAACATGTAAATAGATATATGTGGAATATAAGAGAGATTTTCTTTTTTTAATTTAATATTTAATGTTAAATGTTTATGCTGCCCATCTACCCTATGGGGCAGCTCTGATAGAAATTGCAGCTGGTTTCTTTAGGTCAATGATGTAATCTGGCATGTATTAACTGACTTCAGAGCTGTAGAAATCTCTTTAGAATGACACTGAGACCTAAAAAGCCTTTAAATTAATTGAATATATTTTTATGTTTAATACTTACCTGATTTCTGAATGTTATTTGTTTAAAATTTTGGAACAAAGTAATATGCTACTTTAGCCCATTATAATGGTTAGTTATAGGCAATGTTAGTCTATGAGACAAAATCCAAAGCACCTTTTGCTTTGCTAGCATCTTTTTATTATTATTATTATTATTTATTTAATTTATATACCGCCCCCTCTCCCGCAGGACTCGGAGCGGTTTATAGCCAATAAAAAACAAAATATCAATACAACAATTTTTATGCTATCAGATTTTATTAAAAGGTATAAATTTTAGGGAACCACAGCTCATTTAATCAGATGCATTGAGTAATTAAGCTGATGTAGATTTAAATTGGATGGGATGGGTGAGGTGGAGGGAGTGCGGACAATTATACAAAATGACAGTATAAGATATATTATCACTACTTCTCATTTAACAATTGTCAGTTTTAAGAATTTGTACATTCACAATTGTTAGTTTAGTCAATGAATGTATAATTGGGAACTTTTTTGCAATTCGTAAAACATTCTAGGTACAAACTCTTCTATGCATGAACAATTCTGTACCTGAATAAAATCATACTTGTTTAGGCTCTTCTATGCTCGTACGTTTAAGGAAGAATGTTTGCAAAAGAAATGAAATTTCCTGTGTTGGAAATTCTTTCCCTAATCATCTAAGTAAATAGTCGTGCTACTTTTTATGTTTATTATTTCTTTAGCTATTAGATTAGAAACTAATATAAATGTGATGCTTATTTCAGGAATATTGTATGTCAGAATATTTAAGAATGAGTGGCGTCTATTGGGGATTGACGGTAATGGATCTCATGGGGCAGCTTCATCGTATGAACAGAGAAGAAATTCTGGCATTTATCAAATCGTGCCAACATGAATGTGGTGGAATAAGTGCCAGTGTAGGCCATGATCCTCATCTTTTATATACATTAAGTGCTGTTCAGGTAAACGCATACATTATACAGATTTGCTAACGTCTTATCCATAGTGTTAATGTCTAAGTGAATTATTTTCTAGGCTCCAAAAGACAATTTTTTAAATTCTGTACATTTACTTAATTTTCTTTAGATTCAGCATTATTCATGGTTTGCTAAAAGTAATGCTACATTTTTTTACAAACTTTAAAATAAATGGTTCAACTTATCTTTTTTTGTCTTAAACTTTTAAACTGGGAAAATGTAAAGTACAGTTGAATATTTGATTGATTTGTACCCATCTTATGAAACATAACCCTGGACCAGTCATAACAATGTTATGTCATCCAAACCAACTTTGGCAAGATAAAGTAATTTCCTATAACTAAGAATACTGATGCTTTTAACACAAAGCATTATAACTTGGGTCAGTGATGAAACGATGTTTAATCTGAATCTAGTTGATGCTGTTTAACCCTCAGCTCTAGAATTACTCTGAGACCTGAGAACTTCTTTTAAAGAAATAATTTTATGTATTAGATTTCTGGATTCTCTTCATAGCAACCTAGTTCTTGACTCTTAGTTCAAAACACCTGAATATCTTAGACATGGGTAAATAAATCAGGTGCCTTCCAAATTATAGCTTAACATCATTAATTAACAAACATAGAAAAAGTACATTCAAGACAATATCTTAAGTCATCTGCCTTCTATTAAGTTAATCAGATGGGAGCTACAATGATCAAATGAAATCCCAAATTGGCATAAGGAAGAGGGAAAGAAATGTAGATCTTATTTGTCTTTATTCTGCTTCAAAAATTCTTTTATGTCTTAATTCTATTTATTTTACACTCTTAATTGTTGCATACCTACACATATGCCTAAAACATGGAGGAGTAAATTCATGTTACAAATTGTTAAATATTATTAAAATTAATACTGTAAATCTTCATGGTAATCTGGATAAATATTTATAGTACTTTTGAATTCCCTTAAAAATATTTTAATAGTGGAAAGAATTACTGTAGACAGTTTGAAAAAAATGAAATGTTATTTTTATATCACTTATTTAAGTGGTTTGGAATTATTCACTGATGTAATTGAGTTTTTAATTAAAAAAACAACTTAGGTTGGATCCAGTCTTACATGTGCAAAGCCAGTGAAAATAGTCTCAGTCACGCCTAAGTTTCCATTGATTCACATAAGTGTAATTAAATATGGGTTAAAACTCAGCCTATTTTGGACATAATACTTTATATTATACTTTATATTGGAGGTAGAATAAAATAGAGAAAACAGGATTAGATTTTTTGTATATTTCAGGCTAGTGAAATAAAATAACATTCTAATTAAAATAGTTTTGGATTGTTTTCAAATATATAAATATGTTACCAGGTATTTTTATATTTAAAAATTTAATAAACTTTTTGTTTTCCAGATTCTTACCCTGTATGACAGTCTGGATGTTGTTGATGTAAATAAGATTGTTAATTATGTAAAAAGTTTACAGAAGGAAGATGGCTCATTTGCTGGAGACATTTGGGGTAACTTCTAAAAGTATATTGATTTCCATTTTCTGACGAAAGATTTAAAAATAATTCAAAAGGCTATGTGGTGTTATTTCCACAATTTTTCTGAATTGTAGCTACTTAGATCTATGATGAGATTTTATATACATCTGACTAAATGTGATGTGTCATTTAGCTCTAGAATTACTCTGAGATCTGAGATACATTGCTTAATACTAATTACAATTTCTGCATGAGTACAATTACTTTTTGTCTCAGTCTTATTGTGAAAATATATTTGGTTGTTCAATTCTATGTAAGACTTGTGTTTAAATAGGAATTTATATAGGACTAAATCTTTAATTTGTTGATATATTTACTTTTAAATGTTTCTTAACAGAATGTTTTTATCTTATTTGCAAATATTTATATAAACAAGTTAATCTTGTCTGATGTTATTTGAATTGATACATAAATGATTCATTGTATTTTTGAGCCTAACTTAATTTTGTAAAAAAAATATTTCATGTAATGTATATATAGCTGCTTTTATTTCTTCCTCTAGGCGAAATTGATACTAGGTTTTCATTTTGTGCAGTAGCAACCTTAGCCCTTCTGGTAAGTTCTTTGACACACACACACACATCCAAACCCCACCCTAATCAAGCTTAAAACTTACCAGG
>JAEANM010000301.1:0-18032 GCA_017656035.1 Myanophis thanlyinensis | reverse complement strand
GAGAGAGAGAGAGAGAGAGAAACAAACACAGTCAAGAACTGTATTTTGTTTTATTGGACATTTAAAAAAACCTTTCCAGAATATTATTAGTAATGTAATATTTTAAAATATTCCTAGAGTGGAAAACTGGTTGTCTGGCAATGCCAAGTATTAAAGCTGAATAAAATTGAAGATTCCAAGTTTGAAATTGGTATTATCTTCAGATTGAAGGGGGGGGGGAAGTATTTTATGAATTAAAAAGACTATTGTTCTACCATTGAAAAATCGTATTTGGTAGATGGCTTCAGTTCTTTGAGTACATTGTTAACGTTAATTAGTTTTGACAAATACTGTGTTCTGTATTTGGAGCTTACTTGTTCATTCAGGCACTGGAAATTATGAATTTGCTAAATTGTAGAGCAGTGAATAATGGAAATTAATTGAGTTGACTTTTGAATGTTTAACTATAGATGTGTCAAACTGAGTAAAAAGCCACTGCAGAAGGAGTGCCTCTATTATACTCTGCAGATAACAGTTGTGTTTTCTTCTGCCATGTTGAGTATCCATCAAATAACTAATTTTCAATTTGCTGCTTTTCAGGGGAAGTTGGATGCAATTGATATGGACAAAGCAGTAGATTTTGTGTTATCTTGTATGAATTTTGATGGAGGATTTGGTTGTAGACCAGGATCTGAATCTCATGCAGGACAGGTAAATTATAATTAAAACTTGGTAATAACATGTTGAATTGTCTTTGATTTAAAGTTTTAAAGTATTCATTATTCCCCTAAATATTAGACATACTAAATCCTTCTACATAATATCCAAAACCTGGGTAAGGAAAATCTAAGAAGAAAAGTAAGGTTATGATATCATTCATTAATATTAGTTGATCTTATGCATCTCTATCAATAAATTTAAGTTTTATTTTTAAATGTTACTAAGTTAAATTAGTTTCATATTTTAATACTTAATTGAAAATATAGCTAAAAATAGAGGGATTTAATTTGTCACATTTATTATATAAATAATTGATATCCCACATTGTATTTTTCCTTTGCTTTATCTGAATAGCTTTCTAAAGTAGACATGAACTTTATATCTGTAATTTTAGATCTATTGTTGCACAGGATTTCTGGCTATAACTGGCCAGTTGCACCAAATAAATGCTGATCTGCTAGGATGGTGGCTTTGTGAACGTCAGTTGCCATCTGGTGGCCTTAATGGAAGACCAGAAAAGGTATAATTTGTGAGTCTTTTGTTCAGAATTCATTGATACTTCTGTTAATACTTAATATTTTTAGCAAGGATTCTTGATTCCTAGAAGTGGTTATTTTCTTTATGCATTTGCAAATATCCTTGAAACATTACTCTAGACCAGCAGTCACCAACCAGTGGTCTGTGGTGGTCTGCAGAAAAGTTATTTGCATTTTTTGTATTGTACCAAATCAGGTGTCCTCAGGCACTTAGCTTGGCTGCCTGTTTAGTAGCTCCAACCTCTCCCTCCATCATGGGAGTCCAGGCACCTCAGCGAGCAGTGTTCAAAACTCCTGTCGCCCAGAAGGAGAAGCACTCGCCAGAGCCCAAATGGCTTTGCGCTCCCACAGGTTTTTCCTCTGCTTGGAAAATCTATGCTCATAGTCTTCAGTGAGATACTTCTGCTGAGCTGCCTTCTCAGTCAGATCCAACAACTGCTTCTTATTGGGGCACTAAGGAGCCTGGGTGAGGAGGTTGGGAGGAGAGGGGTGAGAGGCCAGTTAAGTGCCCTTCAACATGATTTATGTCAAATTGGCCACAGCCACCCAGTCACATAACCATCTAGCCATGCTCACCAAGCTGGTCATTAGGGAGATCATATTAGTCGTCCATGGGATTTAAAATTATGAATTTAGTGGCCCTGAGATCCGAAAGATTGGGGACCCCTAACCGAGACCAAACTTACACAAAATACTAACCACCAAGCAGCATTAGGTCTCTTCTAGACATTCAGCATAATAAGGAAATAGCAGTAAAGTTATTTTCTCCTGACTGTCCACTGGAAAATAACATGAGGCAATGTTTGTATTTATACATTGTTTTGTGGAATAGGTTTGACAGATAAACTATTCCTTAATTTATCAAATTTGTCAAGACACTATAAAGCTTACAGGTCTATTTTGTTAATGTGCTATGACTAGAAACTGGAATGGTGGAGTTTCCCCATATTTTACTAATACTATACAGTATATTGGTTTATTATACTTCCAATAATATTTATACCTTTTGTAGAAATCCCCTTTTTATCTTTTTCAAATTTAGTGTCCTGTTTCTTATTAGTTGTACAAACTATTCCTTTGTGATTTTCCAGGCATTTGCAATCTGATGTTCTTTTTCTTTAAACAAACAATCTAATCCATCCTTTTCAGGAAACTGCAAGTCCATACATGTTAATGAATCCACACCACAATGAAATCCTTTCTCACCCTGTTAAGGCATAAAACAGGACTGTAAAACTCGCAGCCCATGGGCTGGATGCATCATGTGCCAGTCCCGCCTGGTTTAGCGAAGCGGAAAAAAGTTGGATGCATTATGTGACGCCCCTGTGACATGCAAGTTTGACAACCCTGATTTAAAACAATGGCTGAATTATACAGAGCACTAAACTGCAAAGCAACTTACATTATGACTTCAAACATAGTCATTATGTAATTCTAATTAAGCATTTAGAAAATAGTAAGGCAGCAAGAATGTTTCAAGATTCACTACATTTATATGCCTTTTAAAAATTTGTTTTAATCTGCATTTTTAGTCATCTTGTTAACGACATAATAAGCATAGATCAATATTGCATAGAGGATTTCTCACAAAAATTTCTGATAGATGAAAAATAGCAAGCATAATAAAATAGTTTTAAGGAAACTGTATAGCTTAAATTTAATTGTGCATGTTTGGAAAAAAGAAGACTCCAGCTATATCTGCTCAGTGGAGGAAGGAACAGACTTCCCCATCTTGTTTAATTTTTATGTAGGGAAAATATCTTATTTTGATTAAATCACATTATTCTTGTTCTTAACAATCACAATTGCCCTAACCTACTCTGCTGTCATTTCATTTGTCAGTTACCAGATGTATGTTATTCATGGTGGGTATTAGCATCCCTGAAGATAATTGGCAGGTTGCACTGGATTGACAGAGAGAAATTATGCAATTTTATCTTGGCTTGCCAGGATGAGGAAACTGGAGGATTTGCTGACAGACCAGGAGATATGGCAAGTAGTCTCAAATAGATTTCATTTTACTAAATCATAGCAGTATTTGATGCTTAGAAACACATGTGCGTTTATTTCATATTATCTAGAAATCTATAACAAATGGTGTTCGTTAAATAATTTTTTTCTTTTCAGAAAATTAGATTAGTTCCACTTTAGTGGATGATTTGAAGATAACTTTATGGTTAAATTTTGTTTCTAATCATAAATAGTTACTACTAGGGAAATTACTACTAGGGTATAGCTAATCAAATACTTTAGAAATCTTGAACCAGTTAAAGGAAATCTATATATAAAACTTATGAATAAAATAGCTCTTGAGGATGTAACCAGAGGCTTCCAAATAAATGCTGGTAGATGTAATAAGCTTTAATCCTTGCCAAGATTTTATCCTAATCTGACTTTAGATATTATTTTAATTCAGAATGAGAAGTGGGGATACTGCAAGGAAAACCACTAGCCTATAAATAAATACATTGTCAAAAATATGTGGGGCCTTTAATAAAAATGAAGGACATTCTTAGCCTCACAATTACTGTAGAAGTACATCTTCCGTTCCAGAAAAAGTACAAATATAAGTTAAATGATTAAGAAATCTCCTTTTGGAGTACATGGGTAACAGAAAATAGTGTTTTGTTGCCATTGTAGACATTTTGTGGGTGGCTAAGCACTCAAGACATGTTATAAACAGCCAATACTGCCACAACATTAAAAGTATACATGAAATGGAAAATACATTTCATTCAAGCCCAAAACAAACTACAAATAGTCCTCGGTTTACAACCATTTGTTCAGCAAGCATTCAGAGTTTACAATGGTGCTGAAAAATGGTACTGCGTGTGCCTAAAGTTACAGCCTGTGCCAAAGCCAAGATATATCATGCATGGAACATTATATCCATATTCTCAATGTTAAAAGTACTCCTACCAGTCTAGGAACCCACGCCTTTAGCTGCACTGAATTTGAAATTCAAAGGTGATGAATAAAATGACAAATGATGAAGACATTCCCTACCATAAGATTGGAATATAGTAATTTCAAATCTATAGATTTCTCTGAATTTTAGCATCATACCACAAGTGCCCTGTTTCTTTTCCTCAATATTTTAAAATATATACCTGGGAATAAAAAAATAAAAGCTACAATATTGTTGATCTATTCTAATTAGTTTGCATTTCCTTTAATTAAAATTAATCCTTTAATCTTTTCCTGTTTTTCTAAAAATGAGCAGTTAATTAGATGTGTATTACCTTTGTTCTTTTTTTAATTTGAATCATCAAATTTATTTAGTGTGCCTGATCTTTTAGAATATATTATCCTCTGGAAAGTAATGTTTTCAACAAATATACTTTAATATATTCTAGGTGGATCCATTTCACACTTTGTTTGGAATTGCTGGACTATCATTACTAGGTGAAGACCAAATTAAGCCTGTAAATCCTGTGTTTTGTATGCCTGAAGAGATCCTTCAGAGAATAAATGTACAGCCTGAACTTATTAGCTAGGGTACAGTATGTATAAAATACTTTAATCAGCAGCTTTGAATTTTTCCATCAAGGCATTTCTAAATGTGTTTACATTATAAATTGCCACTTTACTGTAAGCACTATCATTTTGTACATGTTACTATAAACAAAGTAAATAAACTGAGTGACATGTACTTGAGGTTTTCAGTAACAGATGTATGTATTTAAGTATTTTGCCTCCAGTGCTGCTTCATTTTGAAAATAACATACTGTGTTAGGTGCAGTAGATAAATACTTGAATTACGATTATAATACAATCATTCATCCATTGGGTGATAAGCAACAAGTACTAGATAGTGAATTGTCCTAGGCATTCCTTCTGTTGATAGAAAATTACTTGTTTATTTTGCCAATGACACTTCGTGCACTTGAATGTCCCTTCAGGATAATTAAATCCAGTTTAATTTATTTGTCAAACCATAATAGAAGAAATACAATGGTATCCAAATAGTTACTCTCTATTAATGACATTCTTTAATGAAAACTCATAATTATAATGTGATTTGGTTTTAACTAATGGCCTTGCTGAATTCTACATTTGTTTTCTTTGCTCTAAAATATTTATTGTACAATGTGGCTTGAATCCCAATTTTAGTAGACTTGGAATAATTGTATATATTCAAGAATAAAGTTGTATAAGATTGTTTTCTGCAAGAGAAAATACTTGTTTCCATTAGGATTATAGAAATACCTCTATTTTACATGTTAAAACTGCATTTGTAAATTGAAATCAAAATATAAATCTGTTTTGCTTAAAACAGATTAAAGTTAATTATAGACTTATTTAACCACTGTACTTTGGAAGTGACAAATTTTCAGGCTTGTATTTTTTGTTGCATTTTTGTTTTCAAAATAGTATCTCAAAAGGTGTTTTTTTTTTAAAGCAAATATTTAGGTTCTAGCCTTAATGCTATATATGACTCATGCACATTAGACCTAGAAAGCAACAATTGTTAAACTAGAGTTATTCATATTAGGTAAAAACAGAATTGTACAGGTGGGTCCTCTGGTTTACAATTACTTGTTCAGCAACAATTCAAACTCATCGCTAAATAAGTGGTTTTGACCAATTCTCAGCTTTCTGGCTACTGCAGTGTATCCACAGACGTGATCACAATATGAACACTTGGTGCCATGTTCATGATCATGTCACGTCAGCAAGCCACAGTCACATGATCATGATTCCAACATCCTCTGCTACCTTCCGGCAAGCAACGTCAATGAGAAAGCCAACAGAAAGTCAGAAGTTATGGTCATGTGAGATTATGGCAACCAGAACTGCCATGGTTAAGCAACATGGTCATAGGACATCACACTTTGCAACCACATCACTTAGTGATGGCAATTCCAGTCCCAATTGCTGTAAACCAAGCACTAGCTATTTATTTTAAAAGTGTTATTTGATAACTTTTTTTTCCAATAGCTAAAAGCACAGCGAGATAGGGAAGTGGATTCTATAGGTACAATCTTCAGTTGTCACTTAATTTTTAAAGAACTACTGAATTACTTGAAGTGTGGCCTAAGCACCAACCAAGATGACTGCTTCCAATGAAACTACATGTTCATAGGTTATCTGGTCAAACAAGGATGTGTCATGGAAAAATGCCCATTTTCTGAACTGTTAAATTTATAAAAATTGTATATTTTTAATTTTCCTTTTTGAAAATCAGAATTTCTGGTACTAAGTATTAAAGTTACACTGCTACTAAACTGGCTTCAAAGAATATCAGGAAACCTACCACCATCCATTTGTACTGAAGGAAATTTATCCATTCTCCATTTTCAGTCAATTTGTATCTGCTACATTTCTAAATTTTGGTTTTCTTTATCAATGTATTTGGAGAGATGTCCCACCTACAGTATTTCATTTTTCCTCTTTAATTTTAACTACATCTAGCTGGATTAGATTAGTCTGAAGTTGCAAGCAAGAGTTTTAAATTGCAGCTTGAATGTTGTATTTCCTCAAAAGTGCCAGAAAAGGGACTTATGCAAGGGAACGTTGCATAAAGATATATGTAAAATACACTATTGCATAAAGATCAGTATTTAGATTCCTAAATAAAAATGCACTGTTTTGGTAGTTCTGTAACCTTTCATCTGAATACAAAGTAAAGCTCAAGAATCAAGATGGATACAATAGCTCTTCAAAACTGCACTAAAGTAATCCTTGGTTTAAGCCAGAACTCCAAATTGCAGATTTTATTGGTTTTAAGTCTGACCATTGCTGTCTATCAGTAATCCTTTATAAACCACAAACATTAACATTCATTTCAGGCTTAAGTCTACCTTTTCACTCTACTGCATTTTTTGTTCTCTTCATCAAAAAGTCGCTGAACTAAGGCTATGCAAACATCCATCCCAATGTTGACAGGCTACTGACAGCTCTGAGAAGAATGCCTTATCCTGGACAAAACTATCTTAAATTGCCACATCATTTCTCTTAGTTCTAAATCGCATTCTTGCTACAAATGAACTGCAGTGTTAACTGCCTAGGAATTTCCTTTTTTAAAAAAAAAACCTTTAAAAAGTACTATGGTCTAGTGTTTTTAACCAAAGGTCCAACCTTTCATCTGAAAATGACACGTTGCATCGCGCACACCCGATTGGAGGGGGCGGGGGGGGGGAGATTGTCAGAAAGCAGCCGTCCTGCTGAAGCCTGCGGGGGGGGGGGGTGCGGGTTATACTATTTTGAGATAACGGCTGAAAATGTTAAGGGGGAGGAGCATACTTGAATCATACTCCAATGTTCACCTGGGTAAGAAAGTTCCACCCCAAGGTTAAGGGAACTCGGATAAGAATTTATTTGTTTTCCTTGGCCAAATCAATTAAATGGGAGACACCCCTCTGTCTTGCTTGAAATAGTATAGTCCGCGCTTTCCATTCGGCGCTGATTGACTGCTGAGGCAAACGGGACGGAGGGCTTCTTCAACTTGCCTCGGGCTGGGGTTTCCTTCCAGGCGGTCCCCGAATCAAGTGGTTCATGGAGGAAGCGTCGGCTGCTTCCACCTCTTATTCGTACCGCTGCTCGTCTTCTTCTGGCCCCGAGCGTCAGCCCCGTTACCAGTTCGGTCTTCAAGAGACGCCGGGTTTGACCGACGAGCCCTCTCACCCTCAGCGGGGAAAAACGACCCTGAAGGGCCTCAATGGCACCGCAGCCTTTCCTCCGAGAGGGTTGGAAGGTGGGCATTGCCCGAAGAAGATCCGATCGCAGCCCCCGAAATAGTGGAAAGCTCCCCTTTCAAGGCTTCTCTAATAGGAAGTGAATTTCGGGAAGCATTAGCAGCAACTGACTCTCAAAGTTTGGCTCTCTTTATAAACAAGTTTCATTTACCCAGTTCTTGAATGGGAAAAACTGCAAAACGTCACTTATTATTTAGCGAATAGACTGTTATCCCACCTTTGTCACTTCATTAGTACAGGTAGTCCTTGACTTACAACAGTTTGTTCACTGACCAAAGTTACAAGGGCACTGAAAAAAGTGACTTGTGGCCCTTTTATTCACAATTGCCACCTTTGCAGCATCCCCATGATTGTGTGATCAAAATTCAAATGCTTGGCAACTGACTCATATTGATGACCTTTCGCTGTGTCTCAAAAGACCATGTGATTCCCCCCCCCCTTTTGCCACCTGACAAAGTCAAATGAGGAGGACAGATTGATTCAACAACTGATTTACTAATTTATCAACTGCAATGATTCATTTAATGACAGGCAAGAAAGGTTGTAAAATGGGGCAAAACTCAACAAACATCTCACTTAAAAACAAATTTTGGGCTAAATTGTGATCGTAAGCCAAGGACTAACTGTAACTCAATTTGGTAAACATACATAATATTCTTTCCTCCTATTTTCTCTGTAACAGAAACCCTGTGAGATGGGTTGGCTGAGAGAGTGACTGGTCCAAAGTCCTCCAGTCGGGTTTTCAGCTTTTTCTGACTCCTCGGGCTATTAAGCATTTTATTTCTTTTACAACCTTCCTTTTGGTCAGCAGCTCAAAGAGTCATGCATAGTTTGCCCTCCTTTCTTTGCCAGAACAGCCCTGTGAGGTGGCCTGACATCACTTAGTAACATTTTATGACTGACGAAGAGGCTTGGTGCTCTTTTATGGCAATCCCACCTCTTAAATACATTCTACTAGCTTTATCTGATCACACATCTGATTTGTTAATCCTTGAATGCTGAATATCTGAATATTGGAATGACAAATTTTATCTTGGCAAAAGTATCTCGAAAATAGCTGTTGCTATTATTTCTAATTATGAGTAAATATAGATATCATATACAGCTTATATATTAAAATGGCATATGCCCTATATGAGAGAAACAACACATTTTTACAAACATGGATAAAAGTGGGTGATGCATTGGACTACTTGCAAAACTATTTGGTGGGTTAAAATTCTAAAGTAAATTAAGCCATATTAAATAAACAATTTATTAAACACATAATTTAAGGCTATAATTATAAATATGCACACACACTTTAAATGAATGACTAATTGTGGATCTGAGGTAAATAAAATGTGGAATTCAAAGGAATTTCTAAACTAGGACATTAAAATTAAAAGGGCTTAGTTTCTAAACAAACTTGCAAATGATTAAGCAGTTAAAGAGCAAGAAGATTCTGCTCAGTTTTATTAAATTACAATTATTGACTCAAATACAAAACATGTATACTAAGTAAAATAGATTTCTGATTATTGATTATTTCAATTTAAATTAGCTTACCTGTTTGGTTTGTTTGTTTGTTTTTATTGGATCTACTCTAAACCTGGTTCCAATCCATAGGATAGTAACCAATGATGACATAATAGCACAAAATTTTTATGACTAATGGAATTTTTCTCTCTCACAAATACGTTATCTAGTCTTAATCTTAATATAAGACTTAATGTAAGCATACACAATTTCTAAATAAGTATGCATAGAATAGTTCCACAAAACAAAGAAAAATACATATTTTCTGAAATTTTATTGAAAAACATAAAATGGAGAGGTATTACTGGCCTAATACAGGAGGTGAAACTATTTGTGGCTTTGCTTTCTGATTTTCTACAATTTCAGGCTAAATTTGGGTTGCATTCAGGTTAGTATCAATAGCATTTAGACTTATATACCACTTCACAGTGCTTTAAGCCCTCTCTACGTGATTTACAGAGTCAGCATATTGTCCCCAACAGTCTGGGTCCTCATTTTACTGACCTCAGAAGGATGGAAGGCAAGTCTGGTGAGATTCGAACTGCCAAATTGCAGGCAGCTGGCAAGCAGCAGAAGTACCCTACAGTACTGTATGCTAACCACTATGCCACCCCGGCTCTAACTTAGTTATACTTTAGTTCCATTGAACCATGAAACTTATTTAATGGACCTATGGATTTCCTTATTTAATGGACCTATGGATTTTATATATCTGTTCTGCTATGTAATTAAAAAGGAGATATTTTGTGAGATAAGCAGAACATAGTAATTTAGGAAATAGAACTTTGTAACTTTGGCAAGGAATTCTTAGAAAATGATTAATGGATTGGCTCCATTTTCTCTCCAATGTGGATGTCAGTAATCCGAAAGTGTCATTACCTAGTTTTCTGTAGTATCATAGGTGTCCCCAATTTTTAAAACAGGGAAAAATTATCTTGAAAAGTTTAGAACTTCCACAAGCTGAAGATGAGTTTCAATTTATACTATATTTAAGATATATAATATTTTAATGTTGAATATCCCAGAGCATGGGATAAAGGTGGGAATGCTATGGCACTCATAGGCACCAAATTTCCAAAATCTTGTTTAAAAGAATTTAATTTTTTATTACTAAGTAATGTTTCAGATAACTGCCTTAGAAATAACAAAATGCAATCACTTTACCTTAATTACTTTCAAAGAATATGTTCTTTTTATTTTTATTAGATTCATATTTTGGAGACAAGAGTTCTTATGCAGAAAACATTAGCACAGTAAATATGACAAGCCCTTCTTCCACCAAAGATACAAAGATTTCTAGAGTACGGAAAACACCTCTCTCATCCAACCGACCAGGATATAGAAACTGGACTCCTTTCATGGGATATTCAGGTAAAGAAGTTGGCTTATTTCATTTCAAAATAAATATTCATACTAAATAGAAAACTACTTGGACTTCTATTTAATCTAGATTGAAATTAATTTCAGTTATCTTACTTGTATGTTACAAAGTGATTGTAAAACTCTCTAGAAGGATCTTTTTAAACTGAATAAATGGTCAATCAAATTGCTAATATAAAGCAATTTAAGTACACAAGGTCTTAAAACTGTTCATTCAGTGGCAATTCAAAGTTACAACAGCACTGAAAAAGTGACTTATGACCATTTTTACACACACCCGTCCATGGCACTTTATACAGATATATTTGTTAGTTTTATATTAGAGAAATATCAAAAATATCAATTAAAAATAATGGCTGATTTTCTACATTACATTAAGCCATTACTGCCCTATCGCTTACTGAATAAGACTTAATTAGTTTAATTAGCTATTAATTCTAACTTTGGGTAATATTTTAAACACTTCCAACATTCTGAGGTTCAATAATTCAATAATCCCCGTTTATTTAATGAAAATAGTTTAATGAATGTAAAAGGGCAAAATGGAGGAAATAGGTTAAATTTAAAATGACATTGCCAATTAGCATTGTCCAAGAAGCATTTTTGAAGTGGGGTTTAGAAGCAAAAGTTGAGAAAACAACAGGAAATAAAACCAGCAAAATTCTTCAAGACTACTTTGGTATTTCAAAGATTGAGGAGTGCTTAGAAAATCTAAGAAGAAATCTAATAGGTAATTATAATGGTCATGAACAAAATAAAGCATAAGGTACCATCTTGACATCTCAAGATTTTCTTACAAAGCAAGGGATCCCTTGAGTCACAAGAAACCTCTGAGTGCACAGCCTATTATAAAGTGTGTTCTGAATCAGTATGAAGAAACCAAAACAACATCTGGCAACATTTCTTTTCCTGTGATGGCTTCTGAGGCATCGCCTTCATGCAGAACTCACTTTAATGAATCCTCAAGTGCTGGTAAACTTTTCATTAATTAAAAGGACCATTTCCAAGGTCTTAATAATACAAATGTTTTAGAAATGTTTTATACAGCTATCTGTAAATCTGATGTGCAAATTGAATGAGAATAGTTTTTTTATTTTCCAATCTTAAAACTAGCTATATGTCAGGTATACTCACTTCCTTCAGAAGCATTATTTGGTATCAATACTTGTAATTGGCCTTGCTTAAAAATGAAATTATGATTCATGAAGACTCCAATATCCACTACCAATGCTGCATGATTCTTGAGCAATGGTGCTCACTGACCCCATCAACATGGAAACTAGAAATGGCTTTACAAAGTAAGCCAAGCTTTTGGATCAAGGGCTTGATATAATTATCAGTATAGCATTGACCTCGGCTCGCTCTAACCTGACCTATAGGAGTTGCAGAGACTATTGTATGTGTTTAGGTGATGGATAGTATTGACATTTTCTCTTTAATATCAATCTTGAAAAATCTGATCTTATGCTGGACAGGTTGTTGAATATACGGAGCGTAGAACAATGAAGTAAATGCCTGAGTCCCAACCTACCAATGAACCAGTTCACATTTGTTCTTACTCTGTCAAGGATCAAATTATAAAAGATACAAAGAAAACTCAATTTGTCTCTGTAATTATAGATCTAATCCAAGATATTGATAAGAAACTTCATCTTAGCCAAGTGATTCACTATAGATTTATGTCTGAGCACAAAAATATAAGAATTCTTTTGGGGCTTTTTCAGAGTAGAAGATCAGTCAATGGTAGAGTAGGTTTAATGCATAACATTTTAAGCATCATTGAAAGTAATGGACTGAACAAGTCAAAATTATAAGGACAAGCCTGTAATGGAGCTGCAAATATGAATGGATTGTAATCTAGACTTTAAAGTAGAAATCTAGCATAAAAACAAAAACTACATATTTCCACTATTCAGTGATGGATGCTATATTTGAAAACCTAATAATTTTTATAGCATATGATGTATGCTCTAAAATTGCCCAGAGTTGCCTTGAGATAAGATGGCTCGCCTATAAATTTTATAAAAAGATAATAAAAATAAATTGTATTTACAATAATTTTTCACACAATATCAAATTATGGCATTCACTATTGTCTGTATTAGTATGCCAGGTAGGGAAAGGCTTATACTTATAGGAATGAATAAAGTAGTTATTTGTTATTATAACCAGATAACCTAAACTTAAATACCTGCCAGAGTTTCCCTCTAACCCTCTTATACCAAAAAGATTTGAGGGAGGAGTTTCTTTCTCAGAAGAAAGTGAAAGCCAAACCAAATGCCCCACCTCAGTCTTGGCACCCATATTGTTTGTAGTCAGAGGTGCAAGAAAACAGATGCCTGAATTCTGGAGAGCAAGATGTGGGGATAATCTAATCATAGACTCTCTGATAAGAGAACGTCTATGGAGGATTGTACTAACTTGTTGTCTATGGAGATTCACAGTCATCCAGGTCATGGTTGTCCCAAAGGTGCTTTTTCAAGAGGCAATTGGATTTTCTTGTTTTTCTTTGAAGATGTTTTGCTTCTCATCCAAGAAGCTTCTTAAGCTCTGACTGGATGGTGACGAATGGAAGGGTTTATGGTTATGGTTACATTACCTTACATAACCTTTACTTTAAATCCTTCCATTCCCCACCATATAGTCAGGGCTGAAGAAGTTTCTTGCATGAGAAGGGAAACATCTTCAAAGAAAAAACAAGGAAGTCCAAAAGCACCTTTTGTATTAACTTGTTGCAGGTGAATTCTGCAAGAGACCAAGGTGTTACATCAGACAACATAGATAAAATTGGTCGAATAATTTATTCACTCTTTCTGACTATATTTTCTAGGTCAGAAGTTCCAAAGATGATATTAATTTTAATGTCTAATAGTGGTTTAGAAAAAAATGTGTTGTCTCTTCAGCCAATGAAATGTCCTTGCTAGGAATAAACACAGTCACTTTGCTGTGTTTTGCTCAGTGACAGGCACGTCAGGATGAAACATAGCCTTCAACATCTGTTCTCGCTTTCAGCCACTTGTAGTCTCTTGTGAAACCTAAAGCAAGGTTTTAGTTCTCCCATGTATAGTAATTCTATTGTCATGGCATGGTTGCCATATTTCTTCTATTATAGGAATAGGAGCATGTGAATAGCTGTTGTGAAGCAACTATCTGTCGTTCATAGAGAAAGGGGATGAAGGGGTGGAGCTCATTAGAAGTTATCCATCCAAACCCTGGTGTTAACCCTTTGTGGTAGTCAGATCAGGAAACAGGCATCTCAAGAATTATAGGAATACTACTTTATTGTAAGGTATAATAAAAGAATGTTGAATGCTCATCAATAAAAACAATCTGGTTTTGAATATTAATAAAACAAAGGAGATCATTGATGATTTTAGAAAGAGCCAGCATAGTCATACTCCACTTTGTGTTAAGGATAAAGCTGTGGAGGTGGTCCATAGCATTAAGTATCTGGGAGTGCAGATAATGGAAAATCTTATTTGGTCTGTACATACTGTATAGCAGGACTACTTCATTCTGTAACAGCTTTGTTCCTTATGCCATCATTCTTGTAAATTCACAGGATTTTTTTTTTTGCCATGTATATGTATACATTCGAACTAGACTGTGATGGTTCTGTGTGTCATATATGTGTGGCTATGTGGGTATATGCATAATAGTTATCTATCCTACCCTACCCTATCTTTTCTTTTAGACACTTGTTCATAGCAAATAGCATCATGGCAGTTCTTTATTTTCTTCCCACTCACAATTCCTTTCACAGGACTGAATTCTGTTTAGTTTTTCCTAAACTGTTCATTCAAGGTTATCTTTGTGCTCCTCCATAATATGATTCCTTAGTAGAAAATTATGCTGAAGGCAGTATTATTAATAAGATAGTCAGCATTTCTCTGAAGCTCTTGTAGCATTTCATTTTACATCAGAGATACTAACAAAGATCTTCATTCTCATGGGAAAGAGAAATTGGTTAATAAATCAAGATCTCTGAAATGTAAATGGAATAATTCCAGTTTGTATTTTTGATCAAACTCTTTGGAGTACTGCAAAAGAAAAGTGAAAAACACAAAACAGGCTCTAAACTTTTATATTATAATCCTATTCAAAATCATTACATGACCACCAACTGACCTAAGTAAACCTACAGAGCTTTTCAATAAATTGCAAGATGCCAGAGATCAATACTGTACAATACTGTAGGATTGTTCTTTGGCAATGGCCCAGTCCTTGGAATATATCTCAGAAATGTCAAAATTCATGGGTGTCAGGATGAAGAAGGCATCCTTTGTGAGGATCAAATACCAACATCTGCAGAGAACATATACTGTACATCAGTGAGTATAGTCTTTTCTGCTTCAATAAAATAGTTTTTTAATGTTATACTCTATAGCCATGAACCATGATATGTCACTATCTTGTATTTATACACCTGGAGAACTTAAGAAATACAGTCATGACATTGGATACACTTCCATGAAAATTGCTTTCATTCAGATAATTTGATACTGTTTTAAAATCATAAGTAAAGGAAATGGTAGAATGTCTTTGGATGAAAAACCATACTCATTCATCAAATATTATTGAAATTTGCCCTGAAAGTCTGATTTTAAAACAACAACAAAAACCTCCATACCTGTTACAATGGCAACTGCAGATAAATAATTCTTTAAACTTAAACCTGTAGAAAACGATGCAAGGCAACATACCACAAAAATAAGAATAAGCTGGTTGGTACTCTCAGTTGAGAATGAACATGCCAAAAAATGGAACATTCATATGGTATAATCACTATATTTGCAGAGTAAAAGCCATAGCAGAAAATCTTTTGAGTAATCCTGTACAATTCCACTCCCTACTTGCAAACAACAAGGGTAATGTTGCTGGGCCCTGATTACTGATCCATATGCTTTGTAAAAAGTTGTGCTATATCTGAGACCACACAACATTTCATATGCCATGTGGATGTTCTGATTAGCAAACCTGACAAGCAGAAGAAAAGGAAGGAAAACGGTACACCATTGCCTTGCCTGCTTAAAAGGGAACCTATCACTGTTGCTGTTTCTAATTTATAAGATTTGGCTTGACTTACTTACATGATGTTTTATTTACTATTATTGTACTCAGAGTACACTGAATCTCAAGTTTGCATTTACATTTTTAAAAAACCAATTGATTTTGGTTTACTGCTTGGTTTACTATTGTTTATGATTGCATTCTGAATATTTGTTCAACCACTCTGTGGTTCAGACTGCACAGTATCATTGTTAAATATCATTTGCTTTCTTCTTCAAGAGCCCATTTCAAAAATTCCAGCTTAAGCTGAATGCCCTTGTTAAAACGTTGATAATATCAGTGTTCCCAAAAAGTTGATGAACAATCTGGTGCCCTCAAATACGCTGAACTATAATTCACTGATTGTTAAATAATCTACTAGGTGGCTGTAATAATTGGTCCAAACTGTTCTTGTTATCCTCTCACCTAGGATTGAAGAATTTAGTTCTCTATTTTTCCCAGAAGCTTCCTTCATTTTAAAAGGCATTGAAGAACAGTCCAATCACTTGTCAAATTACTTTTTAAAATAACCACTTGATGTAGGCTTTCCAGTTCAAATGGACAAAAACAGAGAAAGGCTTCCAAACGGATCCTGCCAAATAAAGCAGCCTTCCTTAACCTCTGCCCTCCAGATGTGTAAACTGTAATTTCCACTACATTGCCAACATAGCAATGTTGTAGCATGAAGAAGGATGGTGTTAAGCTGTCTCTGAATCGAACCTGTCTGAAGCAAACTTTTGCTGCTTCATAGTTGTCATGTACCTACAGGAGCAGGTAGATTGTCTTGCAGACAAAACAACGAGCCTTCCATGTACACCAAAGGAGACATTGGGGAGCCCGCTGACTGTTTTAATTGGACAATGTGACTTGGGATACTTGGTGAGGGAAACAGCTACTCTTTTAATTATGCTATTAATGAGGGAAACTTCAGAGTTGGTTTTCACTAGCCATGCCGATATGATGCATCAAATAAACATGTTCTTTGAGAGACCTGCCTGCCTTGGAGTTCTGATTTACTCAGAATGATGACATTAGCAATCATAAATAGTAACCCATGGAGTTTACAAATTCCTGTTTAAAAAATTTTAAATAGGAAAAAAACTTTGTCTTTCCTGTTATTTCAAACAACTAGGCGGGCATATATTCATCATCTTGGAGATAATTTACAGGAACTTAAATATATTAATTTGCATGGCATTTGATGTTTTTGATGATTGTATTTTTCTTCTTTTGTGTAGTTGTTTAGCTGGACAGCAGAGGGCAGTATAAAATTGCACTAGAATTTTAAAATTATTTTTATTGAAAGAGCTAGAAATATGATGTTAGTTACGGTATAAAAGAACTATAATTGAATCGCACCTGCAGGAGAGGAGAAAAAATTGAAATAAACTATCTTACATTGGGATTCCAGTCAGTGTTTCTGAACTAAAATGTTAGAGACTTCTCAGATACATAATCCTGAAAATATTAGGTGATTATTTTAAAAAATATTTATGCTATTCCAAATAAAATTTGTACAAATTCAACACATACTGATATAGAATTACAGATATGAAAAGTGTTATTTAGATTATCAAGTCCAATTCCTGTTCAGTACAGAAATACAATTTAAAGTATTCCAGATTGATTACAGATTAGCCTTGGTTAATACTTATACCAGCCAGCCCACATTTAATCTTGCAAATAAGCATACCTCTTTTACAGAGACTTCATTGATGTATATGTTATCATATATTACTTCCAGAATTTTCCCCAAATCTATCAAGAAAGATATAATCCATTAAGAAAATAAGAAATGAACGAGGTTAGTCTTCCAAGATGGTAACAGGATGATCTCTTTATTATTTTTATTTATATGTGAGTATGACTACCTTAGATATCAGAGAGCCTACTCTAAACTTGATTCTTTAGAATCTCGATGTAGAGAACAACCAAGAAGCAGTTAGAGTAAAAGTGGTGTCAAACTTCCAGAATGTTTATTGGACGTACTTTAAAATATATAACTGAATTTTAAATAGATTTTTATTTGTTGTTTTAAGTATTTATATTGTATTTTAATTTTGTGACTGTAAGCCTCCTAGAGTCACTTCACTGAATGGGTGATATAATAGTTTAATAATTTAAAATAATAATAATAATAATAATAATAATA
>JAEANM010000300.1:0-39083 GCA_017656035.1 Myanophis thanlyinensis | reverse complement strand
CCGCCAGCGGAGGCAGCTCCATGAGCGGCAGTGCGGCTTGACCGGCCCCCACTTGCCCTGGCCTGAGGAGGAGGAGGTGGGATACGGGGAGGAGAGAAGGAGGCCGGCCGCATTGTCACGGAGACCGGCCGGGGGTGCTGGCCTGCCGGCCTGCCCCCGCCCCGCCGCTCCCACCCCGCCCACAGCCCCCGCCGCCCCCGCCCCCGGCCTGATGGTGGCTCCGCTTGGCCTTCTGCGGTCTTACTTTACCGCAAAAGGTGGCTCTCAAGCCCGGCAGCGGGAACGGGAATGGGAACGGCGCTTACTCCTCCTCAGGCCAGGGCGGACAGAGTGCATGCTTGCGCTGGCAATCCTGCCACTTGCCAGCGCAAGCATGCGCTCTGTCCGCCCACCCCCAAGCAGAGCAGATGGGCTGCTGGAGGAGAGGGGGGGAAAGGGGGAGGAACAGCTTGGACGTCACGGGCCGGGTAAATGTGCTTTGCGGGCCGCATGCGTCCCGCGGGCCGTAATTTGAGGACCCCTGCTCTAAGACCACCCCCAGCAACACTGTCAGGGAAAGACACTAGCCAGAATATAAACTGACAGCAAACCACACTCCTTATTAGCACTGATGATACAAACACTAACTTATACCTAGTTTGGATAATGAAATGTCTGCAAGAAAATAAGCAAGCTCAATGAGCAACAAGGAGCCCTCATTTCAGCCCTGAACTACAAATATTCTCCTTTATTGGTAAATTCACTTCTCCAGGTGTACAGCCTTAACCTGCTCAATATTGCGATGCTATAGCTTAACTGAGCCTGCCTAGGGGCTATTGTTTTAGTACCCCCCTTTCTTGTCAACTCTGTTACTCCAATAACAGAACAATAGTTAAATTTACTATAGGTGATGATGGAAGAGACCCAAAAGAGCATATCAATGTCTAGCTATCTAGTTCCATAGCCACCACATTCTGTTCTGTTTTGTTTATTATTTTATTTTTTAAATTTTATTTTACTATATTGATTTACACTGATTGGCTATAAGTACAGATAGTCCTGACTGCAATTGGGACCAGCAACTCTGTTGTTATGTGAACATGTTGTAAAGTGAAGCAACACCCAAGTTAATATCAAATCTGACTGTGGTTAAGTGAATCACCAGTGATCATTAAGCATGACGTCATGTCACTGTGACTTATGATTTCCTGCTGGCTTCCGCATTGACTTTGCTTGTTGGAAGCTGCTAATGAAGGTTGCAAAATAGAGATCATGTAATCACAGGACACTGCAACCACAGTGTTTTAAGGACCAGTCGTTACATCTACTTTTTCAGTGTTTTTGTAACTTTTAACAGTAACTGAACAACCAGTCAGTAAGCAAGGACTACCTGTAATAAAAGAAGTAATCCATACAACTAATGTCAACTCTTGTGAATGAAGATCTTCCCAAGGAGAAGAGTCATTCTTCTGGCCTGCCTTCTTACCAGAAGAACAATCAACTTTGCATGTTAAGTCTATTATCTGTGGACAAAAGTATACTTTGCAAAAAGTTTGACCGTTAATCATCCTTTATATTTTTAGCAATCTCATGTACTGATGCGTGAGGACTGGCTATAAAGAAAGGAAAGTTGCTTGATGGAAAAGTTTATGGGATTTGTTCACTTGGGCTAGAAGCCACTAGAATGAAATAGCTTTGAGATACTATGCCTCTGTTTTTTTAATTGTCTGGCTCCAGTAGTCATGGAAAAAAGATGGTGGGTCTTGGAGACTGTAGTTTATCTTGACATGAGTTCTAAGGGAGTTGACTTGAAGGAACTGCTATTGTGATTTAACAAAACTGAAGAAGCTAAACTGGTTTTTTAAAAACAAGCTTATTGTAAGATTGGGAACAAGGTTTGCTGAAAAAATACATAGAGTACATATAATCTTTTGTTTACAATGCCACTTTAGATGAATGATCAAACTATGCGGATTTAACCAGAACAGGATACACTTCTGATTATTGCAGAATAGATTTACTTATTGGTTGAAACATCCCAAGATCAATAAGCAAATGTTAGTAAAATATTTGGTTTCTTAAAGAACAATGAGTGCAGGTTATGTCTCCTTTAAATCTTAAATTGCTGCTATGGGTTAATTTTACAGCACTTTACAAATCATACAGTAGACTTCAGTGTTTCCTCATATTTTTTTAACTTCCTGAGTGTTATGTGTGTACAGGCACCTGAGTGCACAATGACCACACACAAACATATATAGAGCTGCCAAAGTGCTACTGGTAGCTTTCCTCCAGATGCAGTTGCAGGGACATTGAATGTCTGGGTGCCTTTTCCTTTGGCCGGTAGCTATCTGCAAGTTGTGTCTGCCTTTCTCAGGGTCTTTTTTCCTCCTGGCTCGAGTCTGAGGTCCCCCTCCATTCCAGTAGAGCTGCTCTTCTTGATTTTCAGAGAGGCTGTTCCAAGCCTTCAAGGCAGAGCTTCTCTATGCTTCAGATGGATCTCATCCACCGCTGACCGGCTTCAATTATCTTTTTCCCTCTGAGTTTCCATGACAACTGGACCTCGTCAGAGGCCTATCTTTGGCTTTGGGTAAACTTTTTGTTGGCCCCGGCTTACACAAGATTCATGGCATCTGCTTTAGATTTTTAGCTGCTGGGAAGCAGTGGTCAGCTGACAACTTCTGCAGGGTGGCTGACATTTTTGGCAAGAAGGTGGGTGGGTGGTTCCTGTGCCTCATGTGACAAGCTGGATCTGCCTTGTAGTTGGTCTAGTGTTCCCATTCCTTGTCTGATCCCTCTGTGGATTGGCAAGGCCTGGCCAGTGCATAGGACGTGCTGCTCAGGCTTGGGCAGAAAAACAAACAGGCTTTCTGCGTTGCTATGGCAATGGCAGGCTGTGGGCAGAGGCTGGGAGAGGTCTCTGAGGCCCCTGGATTTGAGTGGCCTGTTTGAATGATTCCAGAATGGCTGTGGATTAGGAAAGGGGGCTGCCTAAAGCTCCCACCAGCACCCCTTGGGTTAGCCCAGGGGTGGGCAGTTAATTTTCCCAAGGAGCCACATAAAAAACAGGAATTGTTATGGAGGGCCGAACCAATAGGACCAACATATTACTGTGAAGATGTGTAGGCACCTACGTAAATTGAAAAAAAAAAATAGCATTCCCTTCAAAATCAAAGCAATGCAGTTGTATTGCATGCGTGGTATACACTTACTTATATTTGAGTTCCAATTTCTGATTGACCTCATGTGGGCTGGGCAGCCATGCACTGGATGTTGCCCGGGCTATGTGTGTGCGTGTAAAATGCCCAGATCTCGTTAGCTATTACTTTATTGGACCCAGATTGGTGGAAAGTTTTGAGAGGCAGAAGGAGTCAATTTGTAGGAAAGAATTGGTTTTGCCAAGTTTTAAAAACAGGAAGAGTTGGAGGAATAATGCTTCTCTCTCTAGTGAGCCATGTGCAGTTTAAGCCATCTTTCTTTCTAGACACAGTAGCTATTTCACCCATGTTTATATGTCATTGCAAAGCTCTCCCTTTTTTGTCTGCCAGGTGTTGGCAATATTCTTCTCGGGAGCAAGAAGGATCTTTCCCAAGTTTTTTTCTATTTAATGTGAATTCAGCCTTTTCTCAAAAACTACCTGGAGTCCATGCTATGAATTCTTGAGTCCTGTAAAATCCTTCACTCTTTGTCTAAGTTGACTAGCTAGTCACTTGACTGACTTTTTAAACTCAAACCAAAAGAATGTCAGGGCTCCTGATACGAGGCATTACAACCATATTTTTAAAACTACATTTAGTTCCATATCAATCAAGCATATATCAATATATTGGCAATGTTTAATGGCATGAAATTAAGTTGTATGCCAGATACACAACCAGTTTTTAGCTATGCCCTGTTCTCAACTTCTCTCCTGCTTTTTCTTTCTTTTTCTTTGTCTTTGAGTTCTGCTGACAAAATTTTGTCATGGATGGGAAAAGTTCTTTTCTTAGATTTGCCTGGGATTTGTTAGTAAGAGGAAATGGTTGGCTGGAACCTGAGACAAGGCCAATATTTAAGATATCTATTTTCAGCTTGGCAAAGGTGAGTGTGGGCAGTTAGCAAAATACGCAGACGACGGATACTGGTAAACTAGGATAGTGCAGATTAGAAGAAATTCACTTTACTGAAGTGATATTTAGTGGAGGAATAAGGGCTTACAGCAAAGCTGTTATGTGCAAGCTTCTAACTTGTTTGCAATTCTTAATTGGTGGATGCATAAAAAATAAATATGCAAGTTGGTGAAAAGAGATCCTAATTGCTCATTGAATTAATTCTTTATTGAAGTATGATATGAATATATCATAATGGCCATATCAGCTTATGGAAGTGGAAACTTAAATGGGGCGGACGGGTTTATGACATTTGAGGCTGCTATTTGATTGTGTTCTTTTTTTTGGAGGCTCTTTGCTTCCAAGTATAAGTTTCCTTTCCCTTTTTTTCCAAAGGTAACCTCTCTAGAATTGCTTTCTGTGGTCACCCTTGCTGCTATTTCTGACAAATTTCTCACATGCTACCATTTCAAAATTCTTTATTTTAGAATGAATCTGTGATAGTTTAGAATATATGTCCACTGTATAATGGACATGGGTGCCAGATACAAATCTAATAAGCTTTTTTCCCCCCATGCTAGATGCCAGCCTGGTCTGATTGGAGAGCACTGCCAGTTTCAAGATCCATGTCATCAGTCACCCTGTGCCAATGGGGGCTCATGTGAAAGCACCTTGCGTGATGGCACTGTTCACTACCAATGTACCTGTCCCAAGGGCTTCCGAGGTGAGGATATCCAGTGTGATGGAATAGGGAGATAAAAGCTTCTGCGGACGTTTTGGTAGAGAAGTAGTTTATTGCGTCTACTCTAAGCAGTCTATGAGCCTTGGTGGCACAGTGGTTAGAGTGCAGTACTGCAGGCTACTTCTGCTGACTGCAATTTAGCAGTTCAAATCTCACTAGGCTCAAGATTGGCTCAGCCTTCCATCCTTACGAGGTCAGTAAAACGAGGACCCAAATTGTTGGGGACAATATGCTAACTCTGTAAACTGCTTAGAGAGGTCTGTAAAGCACTGAAAAGTGGTATATAATCTAAGTGCTATTAGGATGGCAGTACAACTGGGTGATCACCAGGAAGAACGAGCCCTGAATATAAACAAGGAAGTAGATCTTTTGGGGGAAGAGCTGTATTCCATATTCACAATGTATTTCCTTTTCTGTTTAGGTCAGGCCTGCTCTCTGTTTGATGCATGTGCCAGCAAACCATGTGTCAATGGTGGCCGTTGTACTAACTGGAATGGGCGATATAATTGCACATGCCCATCAGGTTACCAAGGCCGCAATTGTCGGAGTGATGTAGATGAATGTCAGGTGTCTGGTCTGTGTCAGCATGGTGGTACCTGTCTTAATACACCTGGCTCCTTTCGCTGTCAGTGTCAAGCTGGTTATACAGGACAGCACTGTGAGAGTATCTCCACGCCTTGTGCTCCTTCTCAGTGTCTCAATGGAGGCACTTGCCGTCAGACGGGAGATCTCAGCTATGAGTGTGCTTGCTTACCTGGTGAGTGAACTTCCAAAAATTGTTGCTTACCTCTGCTCTTTGAGAGCGTGGTAGAGAGAGAGAGAGAGTCAGCATAAAAATAAACTCTGATGCAATTGGATTGTGTGGAATAGGAGCATCACATGGAACACAAGCTTAACTATTTGCTTTTGCTAAATTGTATTTCACTGCTTTCCTGTCAGGAAACTCATGGGAAGCTATTGAGAACTTTGGCAGAGCAGAAAGGAAGCAATCCAAAGAGAGGTGGGGTAGGCAAGTTTGCAGTCACCGCTGTGGCTGTTTGAGCCAGAATGCAATGGGAGGCTTGGCTAATGCTTCCTCCTTGATCTAGTTTATGATCAGGAATGCAGGAAGGGCTTTCACTGCATAACTCAGAGACTCTTTGACTAACAGTTCCTAACCAGACTTTAAATTGTATGTTATCTATCCTGGAAGATATCCTGGTGTATGTGCTTGATAGAATTCACTCCCACGAAAGGATGTATAATTGTGCATTCCACTTTAATACTGGAATTCTTTATTTTCCTTTCCCGAAGCTAATTTTCTCACTGACTCCAATTAGGCTAAATTATCTTCTTCCCTCCTTTCAGGTTTTGAAGGACACAACTGTGAAATTAACATAGATGACTGTCCAGACCACATGTGCATGAACGGAGGCACTTGTGTGGATGGTGTCAACACCTACAACTGCCAGTGTCCTCCAGAGTGGACAGGTACTGGAAAGCAGGCCAAGAAGCAGACTGTGATTAATTTCAGGAGGCTTAATAAAAATCTGGGCAGCTTTTAAGATCTGGTTATAATAACATTCTTTCCTTTTCTTCAGGGCATTATAAAAATATTAACTATCTAGTTAAGAAATCTGCCTGTTTGATGGATAAGACTATTGTTTAGTCCTTCCAATTTTGGTGAAATGGTTTTATACTTGTTTAGTGAACTAAGAACAAAGAAGAGCAATGACAACTGGGAACAGGAGAGGAACTAAAACTTTTGGATTCAGCTCTGCTTTGGAAAACATTTAGCTAAAAGTATCCCTTTTTTCTGCACCATAGGCCAATTCTGTACTGAGGACGTGGACGAATGCCAGCTGCAGCCCAATGCTTGCCACAATGGGGGCACTTGCTTCAATACCAATGGAGGCCATTCATGTGTCTGTGTCAATGGCTGGACCGGGGAGAGCTGTAGTGAGAACATAGATGACTGCCAGACAGCTGTCTGTTTTCATGGTGCTACGTGCCATGATCGTGTGGCATCCTTCTACTGCGCATGCCCTATGGGCAAGACAGGTAGCTACTTTCTACCACACATATCATATCAACAGACTTTAATTAGTGTCAAATAAATAAAGTGAAAATGCAATGGGTATATGGACATTGAATAAAAAGAATATGATTACTTTTTAAATGGAAAGAAATGATAAACATTCTTGCTTTGTGGTGGTTGTTTTTTCTTATTTCTAACATATTTATTCTCATGCGGTGACCTTTGTCTTTCAGGCCTTCTTTGTCACTTGGACGATGCCTGTGTCAGTAATCCTTGCCATGAAGATGCCATTTGTGACACCAACCCAATGAATGGCCATGCCATCTGCACCTGCCCACCAGGTTTTACTGGTGGAGCCTGTGATCAAGATGTGGATGAATGCTCCATTGGTGAGAATTTCATTTTTCTTGTATGGAGGTGTTCAAGAAGGAATGGATGGATGGAATTATGCATCTTCAAAACAATGGGCAGATTCAAAGGTTTTCTGAGATAGACTGACCTCTGCTGGCATACCTTTGAATTGTTTTGTTTCAAGTTGTCTCTACAGGTACAATTTTGGGCTAGTCAGCCAACAACTTTCACTTGTTATTTTGCTACCTACAGGAGCTAATCCATGTGAGCATTTTGGCAAATGTGTGAACACACAAGGTTCCTTCCAGTGTCAGTGTGGACGTGGTTATACTGGTCCACGCTGTGAGACAGACATCAATGAATGCCTCTCCATGCCTTGCCAGAATGATGCCACCTGTCTTGACCGTATTGGAGAGTTTACATGCATCTGCATGTCAGGTAGGTCCCTGAATCTGGCTCCAAAATTACTGAAAAATATACTTGGTTGCTGCCCTTGGTAGTAAGAATAATCTCAAAAGCAAGAAAAAGAATAAGTATGCAGTTGACTGGAAGGGAAGAGAATCAGATCTCTGAGAAAACTGGGCATCTTGAATGAGCTTAAGTAGTTTACTACTTTGGTTCAAATTGTTTTTAAAAAAGAAAATTGAGAGAAGCTATTCACTGTTGTGAAGTTCTGTATAATAACATAAAAGGTATTACAAGTAGTTTCTGAAAATAATTGAAGAATAATCTTGACTGCTTCCTATCTAGTTGTTTGCTTGGTATGAGCCTAGCTTTATGATGTATTCTTGTGTTTTGCACTTCACACGTGTCTAATTCTGGAAGACAAAGTGGGTCTTAGATTCTGATTTATCCATGTTTCCTTTGAAGTATTGTTCTTTATTGGATTGTTGGATTTATTGAATAATAATTCCTTATTTCTTTGGAGAGGAATCAGGTGGGATTTTCTTAGGGTGGTATGTCATTTGCCCATCATACATCTGCAGGTTTTACCATATGTTTTTTCTTAAAATAAGAGAGGTAGAAATATTGGCATTGCAGTCCTTATGATTTTAAGTGTCTAGTTTGAAGTTTTTCTTTTTTCTCTCTCGCTAATTGTGGAATGTATTTCACTTTACTATCGTGAAACCACAATTCCTTAATATTTAGATGGTCAATATAAACTTAGATGAAGGTCTGAGGAAGAATCGTTCATGAAAAAAGCTAGAGTTATGATTATGAATGTTGGATCTTTCATAGAAATATCTCTGCAGGTTGCTTTTTTCAGAAGCTTTTCTAGAATTAAAGCATGTATATACACACACACACAACATATTTCATAGATTTCATGTATACATACACACAACATATTTCATAGAAAGTGAGAGATGACTATACAGTTGTCCATTTCCCATTGTGGCAGAATTTTTAAGATTGAGGTGTTGCATAAATTTGTACAATGTTCATACAGACAGTTGGGAGTGCAGCATTGTGCTTGGAATATTAATGTTCAGGCTAGCCTAGTGAGTGATGAGAATTGGCTGTTCTTTGTGCTTCCATTACCCCATATAGGGCGCAACATTCTCCTTTCTTGGTCACTCATTGGTTAATGCTAGCTTTTTGTACAGGGCTGGGGGAGGGGTAAACCTTCCTAGCTGCAAATGCCTTTTGGGCAAAAGGGGATAGTAAACTTTGTTTTAATGTAGCATGTTGCCTGCCTGGTATTGCTCTGTCCTGGAGCCATTTCTTTTGGGATTAAGATACAGTGAAAGGACTGGAATATTAAAACAGCAGAAGTGGCTTCAGAAATTAACCAACAGGAACAATATTATTTTCCTATACAATCTTCTTTTCATAGCAAGAAATAGGAATCCTTAAAAAGGATGCCATCCTAAGCTATTTTTTCCACCTAACATTTAGCAACAGATATTTTCTATATCACCCAACATATTAGGAGTTCAACCTGTAATCATCCTCATTATAAATGCATGTGCTGTAGCTTATGTATAATGCTGTTCTACAAAAAAGGACATAAGTAGGACTTCTGCTTGCTTCATGTAAAATCCAGCATGCCAGGAAACCAAACTTAATTGAAAATGGATACCCTATTACAGCGGTTCTCAAACATTTTGGTCTCAGGCCTGTTTTACATCATTAAAAATAATTGAGCTTTTAATTTATGCAAATTATATCTATTGCTATTTACTGTATATTAAAAATGAAAAGTGAAAAAATTTAAAACTATTTATTGATTTGATTTAATTGACTGAGAACCTCTATACCAGTGGCGGCAAACTTTTTACATCACTGTGTGCCAGCCTGCGTGCCAGAAGTGGCACACAAAACCGGCTCACCTGGACCGTGCAGCCTTGCTGGCTTTCGCGCATGCAGGAGCACCAAGACCTGGGAGAGCAGAATCCTAGTGCGCATGCGTCCCCCAAGGTCCAAACATCCAGTTTCCGGCATGCACATGCACGCCAGCTGGTTCCTGTTCCTGGCACACATGCACACACCAAAAACCAGACACTCAGCTCTCGGAGCACACATGCACATTGGGATGCTACTCTTCTGGGTTTTGGCGCTCATGCGCATGCGAAAACCAGTTGGCCGGCACACATCTGTGCACAGGAACGCAGACTAGAAGCCAGCAGGGCTGCGCATGATACAGTTCTGTGTGCTGCTTCCAGCACCTGTTCCATAGATTCGCCACCACGCCTCTATACTATTATATTATCTATCATATTAGATTAGCAGATTATCTTATTTAAGATTGAACAACAACAATAATAAATATCAATAATGTGACACAATTTTAAATGTTCAGTTGACTGAGTTTCATGTTTGATGAATAAAGTGTATTCCAACAACAACAACAACAACAATAATGGTCAGTTCATCAGTTGAAATAGTTAGGGTATGCTTAATGCAGTTGGTTACTGTGACCATAAAGTTGGGATGAGCTGATGTACTGAAATATTCGGATTAGAGAGAAATAATCAAGGTTGGACTTTTCAGAAGAAGAGGCTGAAAAGACCAGTTTTCAGCAAACAAGTTGTAAATTGTGTAATATGGCTGCGTTTTGCTGTAACCAGCCGTAAAAGGTGAGCAGGTTGCCAAGTGTTCAAAATGTAACTTCAGGGGAGTGTTCCCATCAGAACTCTCATAAGTACAGGTAGTCCTTGACTTTCAATAGTTCATTTAGTGACCATTCAAAGTTACAACATCACTGAAAAAAGTGAGTTATGAACATTTTTCACGCTTACGACCGTTGCACCATCCCTATGGTCATATGATTTACATTTGGATGCTTGACAACTGACTCATATTTATGATGGTTACAGTGTCCCGGGTCATGTGATCAACTTTTGTGACCTTCTGACAAGTAAAGTCAATGGGGGAAGCCAGGTTCACTTAACAGCCGTGTTACTAATTTAACAACTGCAGTGAATCACTTAACAACTGGCAAGAAAAGTCATAAAATGGGGCAAAACTCTCTTAACAAATTTCTCAGCAACATAAATCTTGGGCTCAATTGTGGCCATAAGTTGAGGACTACTTACACCTTTTGGAGGAGTCCATCACAAGCTGAAAACAGTCATTAAGCAACCGGTCATTAAGCGAGGATTCAAACACGTGGTAAAAAAAAACCCTAGATTTTATGATTGCCCAATTTTGCAGGTAAAATACCATTCATTTTGGTGTATCTTCTTTCTATACAATAAATTTGTGTTCCTGATGACCCAGGCTCTTTGTCCCATTATTTCCGTGGGATATATGCTGAGTACATATTACAAATATATTATAGAGAGACAGGGTGAAAAGAGGATGAGTTTGCAATGGAAATTATTCTTTGTGATTGCAGGTTTCAGTGGTACTTACTGTGAGATAAATATCAACGAGTGTGAAAGCAATCCCTGTGTCAATGGGGGTGTCTGCAAGGATATGGTCAATGGGTTCAGTTGCACCTGCCCCTCAGGTGAGTATACTGAGTACTCTGCCAATCAGGAGCCTTACCTCACATTTCCACTTGGAAAGAAATGAAAGTGGCTTGTTGTTGCTTTTCTGCACAGCCTTACAGATTCTGTCTCTAGAAACCATTTTTTCCCACTTGGCTTCTTCTTACTTGACACCACATGTATGTGTTTTGAGTGTATTTCAAGTGTGCCAGGCCCTGAAGATTGGGAGACTGCAATCCCTTTCCGTAAGAAGCTTAGTTTCTCCTCCTTGTAATATTTTGAGAACCGCCCTTTCCTTGAGTCAGCTTAACAGTATGCACTGCTTTTGTTTCCAGACTTGTGCTGCAATTTCTCTTGAATTCATACTGCCCCCTGTGACATTTCTTGTCCACTGCCCCATTGTTTAGATTGCATAGGTGGTATCCATTGCTAAGCAAAACAGCCTACTTGGAGAATTTTTGGTCCGTGTCTGGGCTACCACTGTAATTTTATGGCAGTATCATTAGCTTCTTCCCCAAGACTTGCCCAGCCTTTCGGCTAAAACTGGGTGGAGGTACTATGCCCCATTTAGTTGTTTTTAGGGTTGATTGGCAGACAGGCCCCTAGCAGGCTCTGTGGGAGCTTGGACAATGGCATCTTTGTTTCCCTAGCCTATCACTCAGGCCCCTGAACCCAATTTACATGTGGGGTAGACACTGCAAAGCCCCCTGTGGAGAGAAGGCAGAGAGATATTAAGAGCTCTTGTTATAGGCCTCTTCTGGTTGTAAGGCTGAGTTGTGTGACTAAGCTGTATTTTACAGTGCCAAACCTTTTCTATTACTGCCTGTATTATTATTTTTTTGGTTCCAATTGTCAGTTTATACTGGATTGATCTAGTTCCAGCCATTTGGAAACTCTCTTAGAATTGGCAAATACTAACCCTGAACTTTGCTTGTAATGCTTTTTATTTCCCCTAATGGCAATGGGCTGCTTATAGGATTTTCCTTATGAGAAAGCAGAAGTAGCCGTTCAGGTAGTACTTCCATTCTTCCCAAGGTCATATTGGATTTACCAGAATTATTGCATATATGCATGGCATTGGGATGCTTTATGAAGTAAATTTTGTTATCTGTGGCAATTTAGGAAATTTGGATGGAGATACAAATAATAGCTGATGTGGAACATTAATTCATTGAATATGAAGTCTTTCACACTGAAGCCCATTAAATTTAGCCCTCACTATATTTCTAAATTTCCTGGCTCCCAAAACACTATAGATGGTTTACAATAATAAGATTAAAACCACAATCAAAAGCCAATAGCATAAGGAATAAAAATCAAACTCCTGTCACCTTTGCACTCAACAATCCTATAAAATATGATACAGATGTATAAAATTTCTATCTATCATAGTGTATAGCAAACAGGAAGCACTATTTTTGTGAGTTGTCATTGAGATGTACTATATATGAAGTAGGACCTGTGGTTTAATTGCTGTTTCATTGGTTTTCCTGATTTGTTTGACATATTTTTCTTTCCACATTCAGGCTTCTCGGGTTCTATGTGCCAAATAGACATTGATGAATGCGCCAGCACACCATGCCAGAATGGTGCCAAGTGTGTGGATAGGCCCAATGCTTATGAATGCCGTTGTACAGAAGGTGATTGCTTATTACGGAAGTTGATGAAATTTGATATAAATTCAAGAGTTTATGGGATACTAATACAGGGAGAAATAAATGCTGCCACATTGTCTTCTATATATTGTGTGCATGATATGAGTTCTTTTTCCCATAACATATCTCTTCATCCAAAAGTTTTTTTTTCTTGTAAAGGAAGAGTTTGAAGTAACAGTCACTAACACTTGATTCAGGGACAGTTTATTTCTATCTTTGGTATTGGATTTTGAATCAGTGAAAAAAGAATGATAAAAAATGTTTTTCAGACTAAAAGTGTACATTGTATTTTTTCCCCAGGGTAATAGTAATGTTTCCCTATAGTGGAAGATGGCATCTAATTCCTCCTACTTAACTCTTGTAATTGGGGGCAGACTTTTATTACTCTTTGCTGTCATAGGAATTGCCCATCTTTTGTTCAGTGTCTAAATTTCAGTTTACACTTACCTCAGAGTTACACTAAGATAACTGGAAGATGAGACATTGGTGTCTTTTTAATCAATTGCTCGGTTTGACTTTTCATTTTCTAAAATTAAAGTTAGGGAAACTTCCCCAGGAGCTGAAGAAGTTTCTTGGATGAGAAGTAAAATGTCTTCAATGAAAAAACAGAAAGTCCAGTTGCTTCTTGAAAAAAAGAAAAAGAATAAGCACCTTTGGGATCTGGATAACTCAGAATCTCCATAGACATTCCGCAGGAAGTTACTGCAATCCATGTAATGCTGTCTTCTGGTTTTTTTCTTACAGGTTTTGAAGGGATTTTGTGTGAAAAAAACATAGATGACTGCTCCCCAGATCCTTGCCACCATGGCACTTGTGTTGATGGGATTGCCAGCTTCACCTGTATATGTGTGGCTGGTTACACTGGGTATCGCTGTGAGAACCAGATCAATGAGTGCCACAGTAATCCCTGTCAGCACGGAGGCAAATGTATTGACCTAGTAAATAAGTACCTCTGCCACTGTCAGCCAGGGACCTCAGGTAAGAACTTCTTTCTTACTCTACCAAAAAATGTTCTCTTTTTCTTGCTAAGGTTCAAGCCCACTCTTAAGGGACAGAGCTCTTGAGCAGGTGCTTTACAATTTGTATCCCTTGCAGGCAGCACACTTAAACGATGTTTCAAGAACCTGGCTGACTCACGCTAGTGTACCTTATCATCTACACATGTCATTTTAGTGAACACAAAACACAAATCCAGTTATCATGTAGCCTGGCGAAGGGAGGGGTGAACTACTGCTTTTCCGAGACCCATAATGCATATCTTTCCTTTAAGGTGCTAACTGCGAGATAAACTTTGATGACTGTGCCAGCAATCCTTGTGACTATGGGAACTGCCGTGATGGCATCAATCGTTACGATTGCATCTGCAAACCTGGCTTCACAGGTGATGGCTGGGTGATGGGCTATGTTTGGCTTTGGGGTGGGGGTGGGGGAGGCTGGGGCAAGAAAGGAAAGGAGGCATTTGTTATAAAATCAGCCAAATTGGATTATAGCACAGACAGTTCTGTTTACAGATTATGAGTACTTGGCTTTGCAGTCAGAAATTAGGGTGTTCAGAATGGCTGTAGGTGAGAAATGTACAAACTGTGGCTCCAGGATATTACGTGGTTACAGTGGCCTGCCAGACCACAGATTTATTCTAAAAATAGTTGCTGAACTGTAACAAACTGAAAAAGGATTAAATAAAGAGTGTAGATTTTTACCAGTTCTTAAGTTAAAAGTATATCCAATCAAATTATTGCTTGCCATGGACCCACTTGTTTTGTGATATAACACCACCCCTCATATGCCATTTAAAGGTCTAGTGCACTTGGCCCCAAATAATTGAAGCTTTCTATGGGTTTAGTTTTACTTTGTACAGGAGGCCTAGCCGAACTGACCTACTGTTCCTCAAAGCAATACACTTGATCATCTCATTGCTGAGCAGTCTTCCCCCCCCCCCCCACTTTCAGGTCCTCTATGCAACGTAGAGATTAATGAATGTGCATCCAACCCCTGCAAGAATGGTGGTACCTGTGTGGATGGTGAAGATGGGTTCTCGTGCCTTTGTCCTGAAGGTTTCCATGATCCACATTGCTATTCAGAAGTGGATGAGTGCAGCAGCAGCCCCTGCGTGCATGGCACATGCCATGATGACATCAATGGGTGAGAGCTTTCACCAGGTCCAAGTCCAGATGGCTGTCTTTGTGGGAAATGGTTAATCGGTCAGGAGTGGGCAGGGTTTATTCCTGTGAGAGATTTGTGACTGTGAAAAAAGCAGTGCATTAAATCAGCATCATTTGAGTGGCCTAAGTTGAACTGTTTTGGAAGATGTGTGGAATCTTGACTTCATTATTTTATTTTGTTTAGGTACCAGTGTAAATGTGAGCCAGGCTGGACTGGAACTAATTGTGATGTGAACCACAACGAGTGTGAATCCAATCCGTGTCAGCATTATGGCACCTGCACAGATTATGTCAATGGCTATCGTTGTAAATGCAAAGAAGGCTTCCAGGGTATGCTTCCTTGCTCTGCTTACCTTGCTGTGCTTACCTTGCCCATGCTTTTCCCTAAAGAATTCCACCAGGACACCAGTGTTCCTGTTCCTTCCATTTTGCATGACAGGGTTGGAAGAGGGCATTGGTTTCTTCTCATAGGATTAAAGAGATTATCATTTTCTCTTCAGGGACTTACTGCCAGATCAATATAAACGACTGTGCTTCTAGTCCCTGCCTCAACCAGGGCACCTGTATTGATGGCATTGCCAGTTATACTTGTCTGTGTGACCTGCCCTACACTGGTGAGTAGAGAGTTGGTTGGTGGATTGGATGCTTCTTTGGGGATTGACATAATTCTTGCTCCAGCTTGTTCTCTGGAAATTGCTTATATCAATATTGCAAATGCACAAAAAAATAGTTGATATAATTGAGTACTAGATTGGAAACTGGAGGATCATGGCTCATATTCACAACCTGTACTTTTTCTGTTCCATGATACAATCATAATAGCTCGATTATTAATTGTGTAAAAATCTCAGCTGCATACATAATGCATAGTGGCCATTCCATGATGTTCTTGAAGTACAAGTTGAAATAGATGTATGTCAAAACAAAGCCTAAAAGGTGCAAATATATATGTGTATATATAAAACAGGGTGTGAGGACACAGGCTGGTTTTCTTGACATCTTGGTATCTTCCTTGTTTAAGTATTGATGTCAAATAATACTATAAGAACATCTGGAAAGGAAGAACCTGAGTGAATTCTCAGAATGGGTAAAGTCATCAGCACTGCCCAATATGTGCCCATGACAGTTATGCAATTATATTTTGGGTTTCACTTCAAATTAAAACAGTATCCATTGTTTATGGAGAGAAACCACTATTTGTAAACAGCAGTGTATTATGGCTTGAATGTTTGACATATATTAAGATATGCTTTCCCACAGAAAGAGCTTAGTTCTGTTTAAGAAATAATAGTAAATCTTTAATTATTTATGTTTTATGTATGAAACAAAATCTCCATTCATGGCACTTTGTGGCTAAACATCTGTTCATGGAGTTTCATTTGTGTCCACTTGGGAGTCTTGCAACTCCAGATATTCTCACCGTAGGCCAGTGAATATCTGTGTATTCTTGACAGGCTTCTCAATTTTTCCCCCCAGGACGCAACTGTGAAAATGTCTTGGCTCCTTGCTTCCCTAACCCATGTGAGAACAATGGTGTTTGTGACCATACACCTGATTATGAAGGTTTTACTTGCAGTTGTGCACCTGGCTGGCAAGGTATTATGACCTTTTCCCCCATCGCTTTCAGAGTATTGTATTTTGAATAGCTTTGAATGGAAACAAGATAAAGAAATTAAAGCATTAAACACTTTAAAAGAACTCTATATGTTTTGTTGTCTCCCTATAGGGCAGCAATGCCATATTGACATTAATGAATGTGACCAGAACCCATGTCGAAACAGGGGCACTTGCACCAACACCCTTGGCAGCTATAGATGTGCTTGCCGCCCTGGCTACACTGGCATCAATTGCGAGATGGATATTGATGATTGCACACCTAGTAAGTTTATTGAATACATGGAAAAACAAGAACGAATATGATTGAAACTGAAGAGTTTAGTCTCCGGCTGGATTATTTTTTTGAGACAGGATGCATGACATTATTTCTGACCTGGGATTCCTGCCTTCTTGTTGTCTTGTCAAACTAGAGTCTCAAGGCCTTTGTTCAACTGTTTTCTTAAAAATAATTCCGACTTTTCCTGACGCATGAAACCAGACCTGGAACGCCTTATTCATTTCCAGTGAGATTTAGACATATTTAAATGTTTTGGAAATGATCCTTAAGTCTGAAGTCCAGAGGCAGTTATGATGCTAGATCAGTGATGGTGAACTTGGCTTAGTGTGTCAAAAATCTACAACATGCCTAAATTGACCTTGTAGGCATGTCTTTCTGTCTCGCACACACAAAGACCAAACAAAAAAAGAAAGAATTCTCTTTATCAACACACACACCTCGCCCCATCTAGAGGACTTTCAACAGCAACACTTGATGATAGTGCTGAGGTTAGGCTTGAAGTAGATGCCTGGGCCTTGACTTTAGCACTCACTTCATTGCTGCCAATCAAAAAAGTGGTTTTACACCCTACCCCAAGGTATACAAGTCTTAGGGAACAACATCATTGACCTGCAGCCCTCCCCAAGATCTGCCATGCACTACTTACCTTCAGGCGGTGTTCTCTTTCTGTTGGAGAGGCTCACGCAACTCTCCCAAAGTTGCACAAGGTCTTCATTTTTGAAACTTTGGAAAATGCTCTTCCATGACCTCTGCTGCTTCCAAAAGCTACACAAGAGCACACCCATTCTTGCATAGCCTCCAGATATCACCTGAAAGCACGCTCTGTTTCTCACGTGATTGTTTGAGGATCCAGAAATCACAGTCCTCTCGCCCAGCTTCCAGAGTGGACACAAAAGCACAACCAATACTCTTTGTGTCCAGAAGTCATGAGAATAGGGCATGTTTTTAAGAATAGTTGTTTGGTGTGATGCCCAAAACATTGTGACATGCCTCTGTATTACAAGTTCACAACCACTATGCTAAATAACAAAATACAGAATTTAGTCAAAGACTTCCTGGTAAAAGAAAAGAATGCTTACTAAAACCTTTTTTTTTTTTGTTTCAATTTTTTATTTTTTTTTATTTACACATCAAACTTAAATCATTCCTTAAACAGTGTGTCATCTGGGTGTACAACAATTTCCTTAATATTCTTTTTTTTTTTTACTAAGTGAGCTATTCTATCAATGGTTAGTTGAAAAGAATAAGAAATAGAAATAGAGATGTAATTAAGATGAAAGAAATGAAATAAGAAAAGGTATTATATGTGGTAAGAAATGAGATGTTAATCGTTATATAAGTTGTAATTGACAACCTAGTAGAACATGTTATTATGTATTACTAAAACCTTTTGAATACTCTCCTCCCTGCCAATAGATCCTTGCTTGAATGGCGGTGGCTGTCAGGATGGCATCAGTTCCTTCACATGCACTTGCCTGCCAGGTTTCACGGGACCACGTTGTGCAACTGAAACCAATGAGTGCCTGAGCAACCCCTGCCGCAATGGGGCCACCTGTACCGACTATGTCAACAGCTACACTTGTACTTGCTCCCCAGGCTGGGCTGGCTTACACTGTGAGCACAATGTGCAGGAGTGTACTGACAGGTGAGATTGTCAGGATTATTGTTCTAAGGGTTCAGCCTCTCGTATCTTGCTCACAGTCTCAGTGGTCATTCAGGTTGCTGAACAGTTCAGCGGTCAGTGTGGCTCCTAGAATTCTCTTTATATCACTAAAGCCAAATAGTACAGTGGTGAGAATTATTTTGGAGATTTGCAACGCATGCCAAATGCATCCCCACTTTTCTTTCTGTGGAATATAATGTTTAATTCAGTTGAAGCCTCATTATGAGCCTCTTATGAAGCCTCATTACAGCTATCGTGTTTTTTCAATACATGGATGGATATATAGTGCAAAGGGTAGAAAATTATCTTTTTCACTTTTTAAATGGAGAAGTAGATCATTTTATATACATGCTCATTCTGAATTCTGTAACTCTGTTCCTTTGAATTATCTGCTCCTAGACCATACAGGCTAAATGGAGAAAGTATTGGATGTTAAAGTATAGGAAGATTTACCCATAATGTTCCATTGCCTATCTATCGCAGGAAAACTGCATACTTCAATATTGAGCAAGAAGAAAGATTAATTCCAGGGCCTGTCTGGGGAACAGAATGGCTTTTCTTATTGTTTCATTTTTCAGATAAGAGTAGAAATTATTCTTTTGAGATATTTGTTTGCCAACATATTTAGCCTAGAAGAAGTTACATCTCTCTTGAGGAAACTCAGGCTAGAAAGTTTCAACTAGTCTCTCTGTCATTCTGTACTTCTCTTTTTCTCTTCTGGCAGCTCTTGCTTCAATGGTGGAACGTGCTTGGATGGAGTGAATTCATACACATGCCACTGTCGTGCTGGCTTCACAGGCAGCCACTGCCAGCATGAGATTGATGAGTGCCAGTCACAGCCCTGTCTCAATGGTGGAGTGTGCCATGATGGTGTGCAGTCCTATCGTTGCTCCTGTCCTCAGGGCTATACAGGTCCTCAGTGCCAGGTAATTTGCTCCAAGCCTCAGGTAAAGGAGGTGAAAACAATTTACATCTTTAGAGTTTATCTAAAGTGAGCAAGGCATCTATAAGAAAGTCTGAAACCAAAGGATATATACCACAGTAGTTCAATATAAAAGGAAGATGAGGATTTCACATTGGTAAGACTACAATATTTTGTCACATACTCTTGCATTGCTTTGCCCTTCCAGAACCTTCTGGATTTGTGTAGCCGCTCCCCCTGTCAAAATGGTGGCCACTGCATACAGTCGGGTGCTACTTTATCCTGTGATTGCCCTGGAGGCTGGACTGGACGTTACTGTGACATCCCAAATGTTTCTTGTGAAGTGGTAGCAAGGAACCGAGGTAAGGGTCTTTCTGCTTCAGTTCTCTTCCATCTGTAAAGAGAAGTTGTCTATTCCTCTTCAACCCTGCTACTTGAGTGAGTGTTGTGTTGTGTTCACAGTGATGTCTGAAGTTGTGTTCACAGTGAAAATTTGAGGTTCTGTGAAGGATTTAGGGGGGAAATGTTTACTCAAACACAGCCAATTTTCCATCACTAAAGTTTTGCGTCTTGGCCAGGGTTTTCAAGAATTTTTTAAAATCATTTTTGCATTTCTAAATCATTATGTAATCTGAAAACAAGTGAAAGCCCTTGCTCTAGCTGTATGAAGTATATTATATACTGTCACTTTTTAAATCTGCCATAATTATTACATTTATTTTATAAATGTATTCGGTTTCCACCAATCGATGCCAACGAGAACTGTAAATGTATACTTTAAAGAGAAACTGGAATCCAATTTCAGAAACACTGGAAAAGTGTGTCCTTCCTCAAGAAATTGAACTTAGAATAGAAGAAATTCCAGCTATTTTCAAAGGCTTGGAGCATAAATAATCTTGATTATGTCAGTTGTTTTGTTTTTCTTCACTTTCTTTGTTCTTGCTCATTCTGCTTAATTCTTTTAGGAAATGGTACAGAGGATATGTTGAGAGCACACAGTGAATAATTCTCTTTTCCTCGGCATAGGTGTGACCAAAGAACAAGTGTGCCATTATGGAGGCCGTTGTGTGGATGCTGGCAATACACACTACTGTATTTGTAAGAAGAGCTACACTGGCAGCTACTGTGAGAGTGAGGTCAATCACTGCCAGCACAGCCTATGTCGGAATGGGGGTACCTGTCGCAGTTTTGTGGGAGGCTATGTCTGTGAGGTAAGGAAGGCCTAGACAACCATATCAGGCAGACAAACCTAGCTTATGTTCTAGGACAGTGTTTCTCAACCTTGGGGAGTTTAAGATGTTTGGACTTCAACTCCCAGAATTCCCCAGCCAGCAAAGCTGGGAATTGAAGTCCAAACATCTTAAAGTCCCCAAGGTTGAGAAACACTGTTCTAGGAAAAATACTGCTCCATAAAGGAAGGGTTTGGAGGATCTAATGTTGCAAGAGGGTGTTGCAAAGATTGGGAGCCAAGGAAGTGGCACAAACATATACCTTATTTTTCCAAATAATGTAAAACAAGATAAAAGACAACACCTATCTCCCAATGATTTGTGTTGCCCCTCTGTTGAGTGCATTTCTTCATAAAATATTGCAGTTGTTTTCTGTTGTTACTGTTCCAACACAAAGTGTAAAATTTATGCATATCTGATATTCCTCACCCTGAAAAACTCCCTTTTTAACGACCCTGTAATCCCTTCGGGGTTTGTGAACAGTAAAATACTTTCCATTGTTTCTTGGATTTTTGTTGCAACCATGGGCTAGATCAAACTGGTATTCCTTCAGTAATCTTTCAGACTTCACTAAGCAAGTAGAAACTATTTGTATACAACTAAGTTAATTTTGCAAAGTAGAAACAAATACAGTTGTTCTCCTGGCAGGATGGGGAAGAATTAGAATTTAGAGAAATCTGGAGACTTAGAAGTTTTCGATCTCTACTTAACTATTGAAGTACCTGGATGGCAGTTTCTACCAATGTTCAACACCCATTCTATCATCTTTTCTTAAATCATTGCACCTTAATATAATTTCCTGTGGTTAAAAATATTGTTCCTGGCCTATCAGATTCAACGATAGAAGGGCTTTAATTAATGAAAAGAGCATATTAATCTCTTCCAAATAAAGCTCTTGCAGTTACTGAGTTATTTCTGCAATATGGTTGGTTCTGGAAGAATGATTGTGTTTACATTACTGTCTGAATTGAGTCTAAAGACAAAACTAGTTTCAGGTAAATACCTTGAAATGTAGCTGAGAGCTATAGGCAGATGTCCAATGGCAGGCAGGGAGGTTTAAGTGTTTTCCTACAACTTTCCATAAATGTAAAAGGAACGGAGAGCACCTTTCTGTTCATATACACTATGGTAAATCAGGTAGGCAACCATGGGAAGACTATGAGAATAATTATTGAAAACTAATAATAGTTTCTCATTGCTTTAAAGGGGAGGTATGTGAAAAATGATGCCTCACTTGGCCTTAAATAAACAAATCACAATTAACAGGACAATTACTCAAATTCCTCTCCCAACTACTATTTTGCTCCGTGTTTGATGTGTAGCCTTAACTTCTTTGCTACCCTTCCCCGCCCAGATTCCCCCTTAAGTGTAATCCTTATCTCTATACTAAATTATTCTTTCCAAAATGATTTTTAATGTGGTCTTCATGTGTTTTGTCATATAAGCCCCCAATCAGATTTAAATTTGTGTTTGCCAGTTCTTTAATACTATAATGAAAAACAAACAAGCATAATCGAGGATGCCATAGTATCAGAGATTGTCCCATAATATTTTTAGAGTGGATTGATAGAGAATCTGTATAACTGAAATGCAGATTCCTCTTCATTGCAAAATCTGACTTTTGTTGTATTTTCTAATGGAAATAAGATAATTCTGTCTTGTACACCTTTCACAACACATTCAGCAACAAAATTCTCTCTTCTTCACAATTGAGGTATCACTACTTGCTTTTAAAAATAGACATTTTACACCATTGTTTATGATTATGTGGCTCTGGATGATATATTTTTGTTCTGCTCTGTTATTTCTAATGTTGTTAAGGCAAACTATTATGAGTTTATATTGGAACCATTTAATTCTTTTTAAGTCTTATTCAATATTCTGAATTTAATGAGGAATGGATAAGAGGTACTTTGAAAGTATGTTTTAAAGAATACTTTGTCTTATTATCTTTACCTGTTTTCCCCCCTCGTTTTAGTGTCCTCTAGGCTTTGAGGGGAAAAACTGTGAATTTGATATTGATGAATGCCAATCACACCCATGCCAGAATGGTGGGACTTGCATCGATCTCACTGGTCGCTACATTTGTTCCTGCCCACCAGGAACACTAGGTAAGCACCTGGCTTTTGGGGGGAGTGGGATAACAGCATCTTTTGTCTTTTGTCATGTGGGAAACATTGTTAATATTGTTAAGTGGAAAGCATAAAACACAGAGGGACATATTTTAAATTTAACCAGTGCAGCTCTGACTTTCATTTACTTATGTGAAGAGGAGACTTGGTTTTTTCCTCCAAATTGTTTAATAGAGAATATGAACTCATTTGAAAGAACTGGACTTTTTCCAACAGTGTTGAATAATTTATGACAGTGATGGCAAACCTTTTCAGCACCAAGTGCCAAAAAGGTCATGTGGAAATGTTGCATGCATGCACGCTCATTGGGGCCATGCTCTGGAAAAGCCAAACTTCTAGGTTCTGGTGCGCATGTGCACGTGGCAATCAGCTGGCTGGCATGCAAATGCATGCTGGTTTTCACCGCTGCTCATGCAAACAGCTGATCATCATGCACACATGCACACCAGAGACCCGGAAGAGAAACAGGCAAGGCTGCACGTGCTGGGCAACATGGCTTCGGGTGCCACTTTGGGCACCCGTGCCATAGGTTCGCCATCACGGGTTTATGACATTCCTGGTGTTCCCGAATATAGACTCTCATTACCCTCTAGCCATCATGGCTGACCATCAGAGATAATTGTAATTATCTTCTAATCACATTTGGGAAATCATAGCTTTCCTACCCAGTGTTTCATTACCTGTTCAGGTAATTGGAAAGCGAATCATTGCCTTACAATAGCAACCTGTCTTGAAGATTCCTTGCTTTGGTTAGATTGGTAGCATTGATGGGAGCCAGAACTGAATATATTTCGATCAGGTTGCGTTTCCTACAGGTGGGGGATTTGTTTCTTATCACAGGCAGTTCAAGAGGTGGGAAAATGTTTGGGACACATAAGAGTTAGAATGTTTGGGATGACTATTTGTTATTTGTCTCTTTAGGTGTCTTGTGTGAAATAAACGAGGATGATTGTGCCATGAATCCTAACAGCCGTGTCCCTAAATGCCTGAACAATGGGACGTGTGTGGACAGAGTGGGTGGCTACCGTTGCAGCTGCCCACCAGGCTTTACAGGCGAGCGTTGTGAGGGAGATATAAATGAATGTCAATCCAATCCCTGCCATCCACGCAACACCCTGGACTGCATTCAAGAAGCCCGTGACTACCAGTGCATCTGCAAGCCAGGCTATACCGGTGAGTGAGAGTGCCAATAAGGCAAATGTGATGGATTCAAGGGGCAAGGAAGAATGGGTGCCACTGGGCTGCAGTGGTGAGCAGAGACGAAGGGCTAAAATAAATGTCAGCAAGAAAAAGCATTAAAATTGTATCAAATTGTTTATGAATTATGAATTTGGAAAGTCACTATTTGGTGACTCAGCTTCAAAAACCATGAAATGAGTATTCAGGCTTTCTGGCGATGGTGTCATGAGAAAACATTTTGTTTCTCTGGGTAATTGATAATTTATTTTAGCAAAATAGCAGATGAATAAATATGTGTATATTTTATCTAAACTTCTCTGGATTCTCGTGAGTCATGACTTATTACGCATCTACTCCTGTCCTTCATGATAATCTTATGGAACAACTTTTGTTTTTAAATAATCACATATCTGCTGGAACACCCCCACACCCCCAAAAAGAACAGTTGGGCTGGTTTTTCTATTTGATCTATCTCAATCTGGTTGACATAAAAAAAAGTATATATTATTCTTTTGCGTTTTTCAGATGAAAGCTTTGCATTCTATGATCTGTGGGGATCTGGATCTGATCCAGGTTAACTTTAGTCTATAAGAAGGGGTGTCAAACTCGATTTCATTGAGGGCCACATCAGGGTTATGTTTGACCCCGGGAGGGACATGGCCAGTGCGGGCATGGCCAGATCAACATCACTCATGTTGCAGGGGCACCTGTGGTGGCCAAGTGCTAAGACAGGACTTCCTCAGACCCTCCCTCTCATTATAATCCTTCCTTCCTTCCTTCCTTCCCATCTTTCCTTCTTTTTCTTTCCTCTTTCCCTTTCTCCTTTTCTGTCCCTTCTTGGATGCTCAGATGCAAAAGGGGAAACATTTCTCCTTTTGTTTTGTTTTTAAGTTTGTTTTGGTAGCCTGCTGCCAGTGAAAACAGAGTGTGGCCCGCCGGACTCCATTTTTGGCCGCAACGGCCTCCTGCAGCAAACCCCTCCCCCCCCCTGCTCCGTTTTCACTGGCAGAGGCTGCAGGCGGCCTAATTGCGAAAGACTTACTGAATTGCTAGTTAAATGTTGATAGAGCTCAGTAGGCATTTGTGTGAAATGTAAGTCTTTCAGGTACAGAAGCTGGTACTAAAATATGTGTCACATTGAATAGGGTGATGGTGTTCTCCTAAAAGGTCTGCAGTATCATTGGCAGAATAACATTCCCCTCCCCCCTCTTTTTAGGCCGCCACTGCAAAAACATTGTGAATGCATGTGAATCTCAGCCTTGCCAGAATGGCGGGCAGTGTAAACTGGCAGTAAACTTGCCTCTCGGATATACCTGCCATTGCCCTCGGGTAAGTACCTAGAGCAAAGCTATATGTACGACACCATGGTACATTCCCTGGGTATAAATATAATAAGGAATTAAGCTGGGCAAGGAAGAGTGAAATCAGGAGGGATGTAAGCTGGATAGATGAAGCTGTGCTACAAGTGAAGAAACTGACATTTTATCATGGGTCAGAATGCTTTTTCTGTTGGGGAGTATTAGAAAACAATTCAGTTGTATAATTGTGTGATACTGTAAAGGTTCCAGCTCTGGCTATATTTTCTATAAGAGAATTATATAGCATTATAGTTATAAGAATATGATTCTTAAATCGTAAACTTCGGGTGGGAAAGGATTTCCTTGCCAGAGTGATAGTTGCAAGAAGGGACACACTGTCAGAGATATTTTATTGCTAAACTAGCAGTTGGTGAATTTCTTGTTGGTCTGACTTTGTTAACTCTTCTTATGGTTCTTTTTCAGAGCTACTTGGGCACCAATTGTGAGCACAGTGTGTTCTCTTGCCGAGAACTCTTCTGTTTCAATGGTGGCAACTGCCGGGCTTCACCTCTGGGCGCCCACTGTTACTGCCTTCCTGGATGGAGTGGACCTGATTGTCGCCTCCGTGCCAATAGCAGTTGTGCGAATCAACCTTGCCACAATGGGGGTATCTGCCATGAGATTACCACTCCCCCTTATTTTCAGTGCCTTTGTCCTGGTGACTACACAGGTGTTCGCTGTCAGACTGCACGCACGGCATGGCCACCTCTGGTCCCTGAGCTCCATTGTCCATTGGAAGAGTGTGCTGCAAAAGCAGCGGACTCCTATTGTGACAAGATGTGCAATAGCCCAGCTTGTCGCTGGGATGGTGGTGACTGTTCTCTTTTGGTGGATAATCCTTGGAAGCAGTGTGAGAGCCCTCAGTGCTGGCAGTACTTCAACAATAGTCAGTGTGATGAACTCTGCAACACCGTTGCGTGTCTTTATGATAATTTTGACTGCAAGAATCGTGAGCGCACCTGCAAGTGAGTTCTGCCTATGTCTTTGAAGGGAATCTGTAGATCATATTTCCCTAGTGCTTGTTAGAACTTCAGAGTATGTAGTTTTCTGCCAGATTGACTGAATGAAGCAATGAGATTTTGTTCAGAACATGGATGTTGTATTTTTTTCCTCCTTCCTCCTTCTAGCTATCTTTATTTTGGGGGAGGGCGAGCTCTCCTATGTAATCCTGATGATTCTGTTGGTTGATTAGTGGTGCATATGGAAAGATATTCCCTGCAACTCCTTTATGGTTCTTTGTCAATGAAGGAGACATGTTGTGCTTCTATAGGATTTGTTTTAGTGCAAATGATACATTTCCATCTCCTTTTTTTTTTTTTTGGGCAGCCCTATTTATGAGAAATACTGCTCAGATCACTTTGCTGATGGGAATTGTGACCAAGGCTGTAATAAAGAGGAGTGTGGCTGGGATGGTCTGGATTGTGCCCGGGAAGTACCTGAGCATTTGGCAAAGGGTGTTCTAATCATCACCGTTCTACTGCACCCTGATGAACTGCTCCGCACCAGCACCATCTTCCTGCAGAAGCTGAGTGCCATTTTAAGGACCTCCCTGAGGTTCCGTGTGGATGAAAATGGCAACTACATGATCAAACCTTATTATGGAACTGGACGGCGACTACGCAGGGAACTGGGCCAAGAAATAATTGGGTGAGTTTTATGTAGGTGGGTAGAGAAAAAGAAGAGTTTTGAGAGTAAGATAAGTAAGTTTATTTTATTATGAACTACAGGTTCCCCCAAGCTTATCAGCTGCCTTGGTCAGTGATGTTCAAAATGACAACAGTGCTGAAAAAATAACTTTATAACCAATGCCAGCATTTGTGACCCTCACAGTGTTTCTCAGTCATTTGATTGCCTTTATAGTCAATATGCTATGTCCTGTGACTGATTTGTTCTCTACCATCTTGCAGAGGGGAGAGATTGGAGAGGAAAGGATTACAAGAGAACAAGCAAGCATACCATGAGGAATAGACGTCAAAAGGAGTGTAGTTGGGGCTGGGAGTCATGAGTGCTAAGCCTGCAGCCCATTGTATTCCCTGTGGTGTGCCTGCTTGCTCTCTTGTAATCCCTTCCTCTCCAATTTCTTCCCTCTAGGATGAGGGGAAAAAAAAAAAGAGTCAGACACAGGGGAGAGTGCCTACAGAAAATGCCAGATTCCCATTTGTGATCGCTAAACAAGTGCTACCTGTCTACTATAATTCCTATTTGTTAAGAGGCGCTAGATAGGGCTGCCCTTGAAGATCACTTGGAAGCTATAACTGGTCCAGAATATAGCTACAGAAAAGCAATTACAGGTATAGCTCAGGTTGTCCCTACAACATCTCTGTTCTTCAAATTATCCCAGTTACCCCGGCTTGTACACTGTATTTTGAGAAGCTGGATTTCATCTGTAAAGCCCTACATGCCTTGGGGCCCATTTATCTCTAGGACCACCTTTATCCAATTGTCTCTGCCTGTCCTATACAATCTGATAGTTAATAACTGTGGTTCATTTAAAAAAAAAAACTATATTAAAACAAGCTTCTTAAGAGAGTGCTAGATTCCGAGAAGCCAGTTGATGATAATTAAACAGACAATAGCATAAAGAGATGAACAAACGGGATAAATTTGCTGTTATAAAGTGGTATGGCATGCTTTTTATAAAACTTACAATATATTTGGATTTTTAAAATTATTAATATAACTTAAAAAGCAAGTGCACCCATAATGCATATTGGCGAATGGCTGCACTAGTACCAAATGTGTCAAGTCAGATCTATTCCGTGGGCTTAAGGCTGAATAGAGAGTAAAACAAAACGCACAGGTAACTGGACTTTTGCCTTTCCCTGGAATTCTCCGGGATGCTAAACGGGACCCTGCTTAACCCTTGTCGCTTTCTCTAGGTCTGAGGTCACCCTTGAGATTGACAACCGTCTTTGCTACCAAGCTTCAAACAAATGCTTCCCTGATGCAGTAAGCGCTGCCGATTACCTCGCTGCCCTGTCAGCAGTAGAGCGTCTAGAGTTTCCATATCCACTCAAAGCCGTGAAAGGTTAGATTGTTTTTTTTCTTTCAGGGGGTATGGAAAAGGAACTTCAGGATAGCGACATTGTATCAACTCTGAAGTTGGCAGGGCTGAGGCCATTTTGAGACTTCAGTGCTGACACACTGGAGAAGAGGGATAGGGAGGGAGGAATAGAGATAGATGGGGCGTTGTAGTCAAAACTCTTGAGAATCAAGGACATTCTTGCAGGTGCTCAGAAGGAGGGGACTGTAATTGTGAGGCCCACCTAGCAATTGGACAGTATCCTGATTGGACCATGTGACTGATTGTTGTGAGAAAGTGACAAGCTTTTAATTAGGTGAAAACCGCAGGAAGACGCAGAGTCGATTTTCATCAGCCTGTGCCAATATGACATATTCAATAAATCTATTCTTCGAAGAAATTTCCTGCTTCAGAGTTTTGTTTGCTATGGGTATATTACTTGGAACCCTGGTTGTTCTGTTTGCAGCCAAGTTATGGATATATTGCTTCTTCAGGTACAAAAGATACAATCGGCACCGACCCATTCAAGTTATTGCCGTTGGTGGTGGTAGCGGCCCTCATTCTTCTCGTGATCCTGGTACTGGGTGTGCTGGTGGCCCGGCGTAAAAGAGAACATAGCACTCTCTGGTTTCCTGAAGGTTTCAGCCTGAAGAAAGAGAATAGCAACAAGAACCGGCGTGAGCCTGTGGGTCAGGATGCCCTGGGCATGAAGTAAGAGGCCCTTATTCATTCAAGATCTATTGAGGAACAATCTCAAATCTTTGTTTCAGAGAGGCTTGTTAAAGAAAGAAGAAAAAAAAAGGCTCAGGCATTCATTGTCAAATCATGTTAATGTCTTGCTAAGTGACAGCTTTAATCTGCTGTCCCCTTCCTGCTATGTAAATTATTAAGAAGTTTTTACTTTCCTATAATAAGCCTAGAAACCCAGTGGGCTAATGGAGAAGAATTCCATCCCTCTTTTACCAGAATACGTGCCTGCATGGGATATTCTTACTGCTTGTGGCTGTTGTATGAATTGTTTGTAGCTGTAGCTGTAGTATGTTGCCTCTGCTGTAAAGGATAGTCGGCTTTCTTCGATTTTACTTTTCATTAATTTATGAATTAATTAAATGTATTTGCTGCCCATCTCATATCCAATGACTCCGGGCAGCTTACAACATTGAAAACATTAAAATCCTCCAGCATAAAAAAATAACAGCAGATAAAAACATTAACTTAACAGATAAAATCATGGACACAAGATGGCAGAAAAGGGAGCTGGACACACGTATGTGCCTGCAGGTGGATGTTTGGGATATAGCCAGAAGTGCAATTCCATTGCCTGTTATGCTCTAGCCTCTTATCTCACTGCATACTTTTTCCTCTTTCAGGAATATTGGCAAAGGGGAGAGCCTGATACCAGACAGCTCGGAAGACTGGCTGGAAGCTGAATGCCCAGAGGCCAAGCGTCTTAAGGTATTGCCTGCTCATTGTGAGACTTTGGCTGACTTGAGAACCGGAGCTGCAAAGGTATTCCAGCTCATATTCCAAACTATTCCATTGCCTCTTTTCCTTTTCTTCCTCTTTCTGGTTTTCAAGTCTGGGCAATGTTATATGCACAGTTCTCTGCCAAGCTCCTGGTGGCCTAACTTTATTTGGTGTTTCCCAAAAAGGACATTGTAATCAGTACATGCTACATACTATATAATGCAGAATCTGTAGAGGAAGTGTGACTTTCAGTGTTAAATGTTGGGCTTGTGTTCTTGCCAGGTGGAAGAGCCAGCCCTAGATTGCGAAGACCCAGTGGACTGCCGGCAATGGACACAGCACCACTTGGTGGCAGCAGATATTCGTATGCCTCCATCTATGGCACTGACACCACCCCAGGGTGAATTTGACACTGACTGCATGGATGTCAATGTCCGTGGGCCAGGTAACACAAAACAGTTCATTAGATGGACACTGTACATGTGCCCTCTGGTGGAGTCTTTATAGCCAGTATTTGATCAGTCCATTTTCTTAATTTTAGTATATATTGATTTTTATTGTAATTTCTTTGTGTGAGTGTTGTGAGTCATTGAGAGATTATTGGCATACAGGTTTAATAAATGATTATTACATTAGTTCAATAGAGAACAAATGATGTTAAAATAATATTTTATTGTGTTGTCCATACAGATGGTTTTACCCCACTTATGTTGGCCTCCTTTTGTGGTGGTGGCATGGAGACTGATCTGGCTGAGGAAGAGGAGGCAGATGACTCCTCTGCCAACATTATTTCAGACCTCATCTGCCAGGGGGCTAACTTGAGTGCCCAAACAGACCGCACAGGGGAGACTGCGCTACATTTGGCTGCAAGGTATGCTCGGGCTGATGCTGCCAAACGCTTGCTCGATGCTGGTGCCGATACCAATGCTCAAGATAACACAGGACGGACACCACTTCATGCTGCTGTGACTGCTGATGCCCAAGGAGTCTTCCAGGTGAGCCTTGTCCTGAATATATACTCACTCTACGAATGAACCAGTGGAGCCTTTCTACTTTTAGAAATACAATTTTTCTGTTATCTTCATATTAGTTCATATTAGAAGCATAAAAGCACAGTATCTCTTTTGTTTTAATGTGAATTCAACTGTGAATGTTACAATCTAATTCATGTGCCATCAGCCTGTTAACCCCTGAGATATTCCATCCCTAGCTTTCCTAATAACCAAAATAGCAACTGACTTAAATATTGTAATGTGGATAGTATTACTTTACTATGCTGAGTGACATAGTTTGCTCTTCTTCCGCCTAACACTCTTGTTAGATCCTGATCCGGAATCGATCTACAGATTTAGACGCTCGAATGGGAGATGGTTCAACTGCACTGATCCTGGCAGCAAGGTTAGCTGTTGAAGGCATGGTGGAAGAATTGATCGCCTGTCATGCTGATGTCAATGCTGTGGATGAATTGGGTATGTAATTTGCAAAATGAATTGGCTTGTTCTCAGCTTGGCTAGGCTTGGGACAAGTTTCTTAACACGACTATGTTCTAATGATTTCCACTACATTCCACTTTATATTCTTAGGTAACCCCCCATTTACAAGATTGCCTAGATTTGATTTAATAAAATGCTCATAATTCAATGTATATTTTTTTCCACACACATTTACTTTCTAACCTGGCTACCACTCTTTTCCTGAGCTTTTTTTCTTGTAGTTACTGCTGCAGAAGCTATGCAGACACTGGGAGAGAGAGAGACTAGAATATGTCATAAGAATGAAAAGATTTTGGTTATGAAGAATGACTTGTAGTTGTTAATTAGGGAGAGGGCTTGATACATAGGGGTAACCTATTTATCCTTCCAGTCTTTTATAAATAAAGTTAATAATTTCCTCCCTGCAGCAAATAGTCCACAGTTCTTCAAGTTTTTACTTAAGAATTTTCTTGGCTACAGATCAGCTGCTTTACGGGAAGACTTTTCTATTATCCTCATATTAGCTCATATTAAGAGCACAAAAGCACAGTGTCTCTTAATTTATATAAAGCTCAATGGGCAATATGGAAGATAATCTGGCATGATTGAATAAAGATAATTCCTTAAAGTTTAGGAACAGAGGTATACTAGAAGGCTTTAAGAAAAATCTAAGAATCATTAGCAAGTGACAAATATATTTATTCTCTTGATATCACTTCTACCAGGAAAATCAGCCCTGCACTGGGCAGCAGCTGTCAATAACGTAGAGGCTACAATTGCTCTGCTAAAGAACGGGGCCAACAAGGACATGCAGGACAGTAAGGTGAGTTCTCCAATTGCCTTTTTAAAAACCACACATGCCTTTGTCATAACGCTCATCAAAGATGGAGCTAAGAGGAAAGGGTTAGCTCCCATCTTTTCTAGTGAGAAAGCAGAGCTTAGGCTTTTGTACCAGGTGGATTTATGTCCACTCCCCTTTTCTCTCTCTTCCATTTTGGGCTGAAAAATAATAATTTTAGTTTATACTTGTTGCATCCTAAATGATACACTTGAAAATATATTTCCCTTTGACCTGGTGATTTCCTTTAGAAAGAGCTGTCTTGAATGTATATGGGAGTATTGAGGAAAGAAGTCATTTGTACAATCACTCACTGCTATTAATTTAAATCAGCCATTTCAACAATGCCTTCAGGGATGGTTGGCCATATTTAGCAGAGAATTCTGGTACTCTGAGAATGTCAAACTGTTTGTCAAATGTGGTCATGAATTTGCCTTCTCTGCAACAGGAGGAGACACCACTGTTTCTAGCAGCTCGGGAGGGCAGTTACGAGGCGGCCAAAATTCTGCTCGACCACTTTGCTAACCGTGAGATCACTGACCATATGGATCGACTGCCCCGTGATGTGGCTCAGGAGCGCTTGCACCACGATATTGTTCGACTTTTGGATGACTACAACACTGTGCGTAGCCCACAAGGAGTCCTGCCTGCTGGTCACTCTCTCTCCCCTCTCATGTGCCCTCCCAATAGCTTCTTACCTAGCCTGAAGCCCACTCCACAGGGCAAGAAGAGTCGTCGGCCTAGCACAAAGAATGTGGCGGCAGGAAGTAGTGCCAGTCTGGCACGGGAGAGCAAAGAGGCCAAGGCACGTGCCAAGAAGCTCAATTTGGAGTGTCAAGGCTCTCTCCTGGAGAGCTCTGTCACCCTGTCTCCAGTTGACTCATTGGACTCTCCCTATATACCTAACCCTGCCTCACCTGGGGTCTTTCACACTGCCAATGCCTCACTGTCGGTGCCCTCTACCCCCATGGTCCATGGCATGATGGACCCACCCTTTGCTGTCAGCTTGGCACGCCTTAGTGACCTAGGGGATGGCACTCTGCTTTCCATGAACCGCCTCTCTGTGCCCCCTGGCCGCATGGGGCTCAGTCTGGGCATGGTGAGCCCTGTGGCCATGCCTTTCGAGTGGCGTGCCCGTGTCCCCACTTCTCAGTGCCAACCCATCATAGGGGTAGTCCACCCTGCCGCTTCCCATCCCAACCTGCACCAGTCTGGCCAAGCTTTCCCACCAGGATTGCTTCTGCCTAACCACATAGCCATGGGGCACAGCTCTCAGGGCTTACCCAACCCAGCTCCCGCCCAGGTCAAGGAAGCTCCCCAGCCAATGCCTCCGCCAGCAGCTGCTGTGCGCAGTAACCAACCTGTCTCACCTCAAGAGGGCCAGGGCCAGGTGGCACCACCACGCGGAGGGCCCCCACCATACCTAAAGGCAGCAGGGGTAGAGGATTATCCAACCCCACCATCACAGCACAGTTATACGCAGGGGCAGGACGCCACACCCAAGCACTTCCTTCACCCTCCCAGTGAGCACCCTTATCTGACTCCTTCGCCAGAGTCCCCTGAGCAATGGAGTAGTCCCTCACCACATTCCTTGTCTGACTGGTCTGAATCCACACCCAGCCCAACTGTATTAGGGCCAAGCCACACCCAGCTCCCTTCAGCAGAGCCCTCCGCTAAAATGCAGGTGTTTGCATGAGGCGTTTTGTGAAACTCATCCCAGAGGCCTAGTTCCCTCTGTGGCCCCCATTGGGGCCTGTGCCAGCCTTGGGGTTCTCATTTCCCCATAACTGTGTTTTTATAAGAAAAAAACTAAAGTGTAAAAAGTTTTTTTAAAAAAATGCCTGATTGAGGAGAGGAAAGGATGGCCTCATCATTCCCATACTGCCATGGAACTCAGGCCGGCCCTTTCTTCCCCTCCCACGTTGTCTCGTCAACTAGGTTTTGGGGAACTTTTTTTTTTTTTACAAGAGATCTTTTTGTATAAACCTTGCATTTAACTCTAAGCTTTTTTGTTTTTTTTTTTACAATGTATTCAGTATCAGATCCTGTTGCGTGCCATTCTTCTTCCTCCAGGTCTAGGGCTGTAAGGAATGGTCCCTTGCTCTTCCTTGGAACGGTTTTGTCTCTTGGGCTGAGCAGCCACCTCTCCTCCCACCATGTTGGGATGGGACTCTGCTCACGGTATTTGTGTACTGGGTACGCAGCATTAGCTCACCGACACTGCCATCCAGAGGATTGAATCACAATCTTGCCTCTGTCACACATGGAACTATGCCTCACAGCCCCATCCTAAAACTCGGCACTTCGTCACATTCCAGGTTAATTTATTCATCTTAAATTCTGCTGCAGTCCTCATCTTCCATTCCCCTTCCAACCCCCAAGTTGTTTCTCCTAATGCTAGCAATAGTCCTGGTGACTTCTAGTCTCCAGAGTATTTTGAGCAGCTCTGTATTTTTATACCTGACCCTCTTTTGTCACCCTTGGATCTTATCTAAGGCTGTCTTTGACCAATCTTATGTTTTCATCGATGACACATGTTTTGCCCCTGTGGTACTATAGGATCTTGAGGCAGTCACAGATATGAGGGCTTCACTTTGGCATAAAAGGTACTAAGTTAGTATAAAATACTTTGTTTCTCATGAAGACTTTTGGCCCAACAGTCCGCTATCTATTTTGCTTTGTATACCCTACCTCCTTGCACCCTGTACATTCCAGTTATTCCTGGCTGTAAATATTGCTGGTGGGAGCAGTGGCAGACAGGATCTTGTTCCCCTGGTTGGTCACTGCTTTCTGCTTCCTTTTCCCTTTCCATGCTATGTAGCATAGTGGGGGAACGGCTTTGCTAGTTGCCCCCCCCCCCCCCAAAGCCACCATAGGACCATTTCTAGCTCATTTTAAAACTTTTTTTTAAAAAAAAATCCAGTGTAAAACAAGTAGCTTTAAAGCAGCTGGGTGCTTTCTGTACAGAACGGCTTAAGCCGTGGCATAATAAACATAGCTAATAAGGAATCTGCCTTCCCTTCCTCTGTGTCATTTATTTTTCATTGTTTATTTAGACTGTGTAACAATACATTAAAGAATGTAAAAAAAAGTTCCACTAACAAAAACATTGCCTTGTTTTCTTTCCATCCGAGTCAATTCAGAATACTAACCACTGTTCTTCCACTACAAGACTCCCCTATGGCTATTATCTGACTGGTTTAGTATGAACATAACATTTGGACAAAAACTTAAAAGAATATGCCAGCTCTTGAGTCAGTATTCCATTGTGGGAGTTTGCAAAGATTGAAGCACTTAGACAGTCTGCATAATTTAAATTAGAATGTTTTGAACTTTTCCTTCCCAACAGAGGTTTTTTTGACGTTCATTTTTCTGCTACTCAAACGTAGTATCTGTTATGCCTTGCATGAGGCTTCCATTGGGAGGCGGGAGGTATGGTTAGACATGATTGGGGCTTTTTTTCCTGTGTTGCAGCTGTGGAGGATTCTTCACTATATTTTGTAGAGGTAAAACAAATAGTATTGGTCAAGATTCCACCAGAAAATCTCTTCAAGAAATCAAGGAGCGTGCAGCTTACATAAAAAGAAAAGATGTACAGAATATTTGAAAAACAAATTTGCTGCCACAAGATGAACTATTTCTAATAAAATATTATTCTTTGTTTTTGACTGAAAACATTCACTTGGATTTTTCACTGCCTGACTCCTTGGACTCCATATATCACATATTATACAATTTACAAATTAACAATACACATCTATTTTTAAGAAAAAGTTTATACTTCCAAAACAAGCTTTTGTTTGAAATTTGCAAGATTAAACTTTTACATTAATCTAATACAGAGAATCAGTGGCAGCACGATGCACGTTCTTGTAATTTGCACTGTTAAAAAGACAAAATATGACACTTCCACTTGCAACCTAAATAGTGTAACAATATGGTTCATTGGGAGGGTCAGTTTATTTTTGCAGCGGCCTACATTTATTGTTCAAACATTCTTGGATGAGAAGTGAAACGTCTTCAAAAGAAAAAACAGCCCAGTTGCCTCATGAAAAACCACCTTTGGGACAACCATGACCTGGATGACTGAGAATCTCTACAGATGTTTAAACATACTGTAGTCCATATGCTTGCTGAAATTACTGTCCACCAGCATTCATACTTTCTCCCACATTTTTTCCCTCTACACACATTAATTTGCAAACAAGACAGCCATTTTAATTCTTATAAAGCAGGGGTCCCCAACCCCCAAACTGCAACAATCTGCTGGGCAGCAGCCTGTTCAGAAATGGGCTGCAGAAGTGGGTAAGTGTGTGTGTGTGTGTGTACACATGTGCAAAGCTGCATTTGTGAAAGTGACACGCATGCAAAACTATTCCCTCTGCCAGTCTGCCAAGCTGGAAAGTTTGGAGATGGCTGTTCTAAAGTTTTGCAAGTTAAGAAATTCTCAAGATTTTATTAAAAAAAAAACCTGAAAAATCAATTCAATTTTACAAATAAACATTCTACATTGCTTTGAGTTATAAATCAGCAGAATATAGGAGATTTGCATCCTATTATCACAGCCTATTCACTTCCATGGGGATATGGAAGTTTTCCCTGGTTGAAAAGTAGCCCATCCCCTTGTCCAGAATTTCATTTTTACCACAGCTCTACATTTGTGGCCCCGAATGGTTAAAAAACAATTGGTTCTGTCTGAGCAGGAATATAAAGATAAAAGTGCTTTGAGATTAATACATGGTAGTTTTCAGAGTTAATTTAGGAGGTGTAACCTTATGTGAGAAAGTACAGAAAGAAAATATGCTGAATGATTGTTGTACCTCAGAAGTTGGTATAATCGGCACCCTCCCATGAAGTAGTAAGGGAATCTTAATCAAATAGGAAACTGATCACATACCTGCTACTTTGGGTTTCCTAGTGAATTACATTTTTTACATGAAGCATTTTAATTCCACCTCTGCCTTAAATGACATAGTGAATGGGCTTTTGCACTTCTGTAAGGAAAATAAGACGTAAGTAAGTTGCCCAATTGCCATCTCTCTGGCATTATGTTGAAAGCTTTCCTCTTATCGCTGACAAAAAGTCTGCCAATAGCTGCTGCATCATCGGTTGGAGAAGAGATACAACTATTTGTATATATGTATTTTAAAGAAATAGCACATGTGCATTCTTTGGTATGCCATAGCAAGGATGCAGGTCAGGTGAGTGGGTGAGGCAATAAGACTTTTGAGCTCAGAGCATGCTCATGTGCCATTTATGTTGAGGGATAGTCTGAGTGACTGCTGGATACAGAAGACTTTTTTCAACCAGAAGATGTACCCTTGATGAAGATGACAGCCTTGGGGTAATATCTGTAACCACCTTCACTCTTCAGGGGTATTTTCCCCTTGATGTTGCCTCACTTTTCAATCTTGTCTGAAGGGATTTATTTTTTAATGATGGTTGGTTGCACAGTCAGCCAGATGTTTAGGCGGGATTTGATGTTTTTATCCAAGTATTGAATAACAAAATGAAGGCTCAGTTTTGATCTGGGTCTCTTCTTTTCAATACAGTTTTTCAATACAGAAGGTAAAAATATGTCAGGGAGCCATAGTTTAGGACTTGATTTGTTGAATCATTTAAGTCTTGATGTTTCTCTGGTCAAATATAACACCCCACCTATTTTCCCATACATTTATACATCCACAACTTTGAAACACTTCTAAAGAAGCGTAGACATCTTTACCCATAAATAAACCAAAGTGCAGGTTTCCTTAACCATGAAGGAAGCTAGGCTTCTTTATGAATAAAAGGCAGATTTTACTTCAGAAATACTGAAAAAGTAATTTGAATAGCTGAGTAGTCAGTCACTCCCATTCCAACGAAAGAATCAGAAAGCATTTCTTCCTGGGGCTATATTTTAAAAGCTGAGTTACTTGCATCCGGAAACAGGTGATGTAAAAGCTTCCCAAATATTGATTTACTTAAATAGGCATTGCCCACTTCTCTGCTTTTCTTTTTGACTAAATGATAGTCTTCAATCTATTCTATCATCCCTTTAATCCTCTAATAATTGCTTAGGAGGTGTTATACTTGGCCTATTTATTTTTTTAATTTCCTTTTTCCTCTTCCTTGCCACCATGTGGCAGCAGAGAGAAATATGCTTCCAGTTCAGTCTATTTGAACTGATTGGGTTTCAGAGGATTTTATTACACTCAATTATTACACGTAGAAATAGTAGTTGCCTTTAATAATGTTGAATGTCTCCCCACCAGAAAAAAATAAGAAAAGCATCCTGGCCTAATCCTCTGGGAATTTAAAGTGGCTTTATCAAATCCCTAAAATTGATAAATTAATAGCTATTATATTTTAAATGCAGAGTGATTCAAAGAAAAGAACTATTAATTTATGTTAAGTGAGGCACATAAATATATTAAAATAATCTGCCTGCTCATGCAATTATAAAAGAAACAATTTAATTTATAGTAATGATTCCATAGGTTATACTGCAGTTTCTCTTCAAATTGTATAAATCATTCACCTTTTACTAAAAGATCACTTATGGCAGCTACTTTATGCATTTGCCCCTCAAACTCTTATGCTCCAATAAATGGATTCATGTTGGAATAATGTTTTTAATTTTTTTGCTACAGTATTCCAACATGGCTTCTCTGGAGTACCATAGTTTGGAAATGAAAGCTTTATGACTTCTAGGAACTGATACACCAATTGTCTATCACTCCTTCCCTTCATCTTTGTTCTCTTTGCCTGCTTGCAAGCCATGTGTGATGAAAGCTGCAAGGGCAGATGAACAAGGAGCCAAAGAACTTGGCGGCTGGCTCAGAGAAGACTGACTAATCAGCATTTACTGAGATTCCCCCAAAATCTAGAACTGGCTTAAATATTGTAATTTATAATATTGTAGGGATGCGCTACAGTATATAAAAATGATGATAATGGCCAGAACTGCCTTATTTATTTATTTATTTATTTATTTAT